>JAXBDA010000223.1:0-27646 GCA_036023075.1 Gaultheria prostrata | reverse complement strand
CTGTTAAGAACTTAGGCTGCTACTATTCAGTTTCTTGCTTCTATTATTATATTCAGAAACAGTGATTTTGGGAGAGTGCCCGTACTTCCCAATATTCCCTTTCACTTTATTCTGTTGGCTCAAACCAAATAAACAGTGGTTACCCAGTATAACCCTTATCTGTATATGCTATTTGTAATTTCAGTTAAAGGAGAGCTAAAATATGATGGGCAACTCTTACTGCAATGAAATTGTACTAACGGCCGTGAAATAAAATATGTCAAACTATGACTCGATTTGTATGTGATGTTTTAGGTTGAATTGCATGGCCTGGAGCATATTTCTTTAGTCAAACCTTTTCTATAGACTGTAGCTTGCTCGCATTTATAGCTCATTTGTTTGTGAAGAACCTTTTCTAAGAAGAATGTAGGTCGCCCTCATCTGTTACTTGTAATTTTATTAAATTCTGCTGTATCTGCAGGATTGATGTTATTTCCTCATCGTTCGAAGGGCAATCTGCTGTGAATAGGCAGAGGATGGTATACAAAGCCATATGGGAGGAACTCCAGAACATCGTGCATGCAGTTGACCAGATGACTACCAGAACCCCTGCGGAAGCAGCAGCTAAGAAGTGAGGAGGAATAATTTTAAGAGATGAAGCTTCTCTGAATGAATTGAAATGTGAGCGCTGTGTCCACTGTGTCTGTAACATGGTTCACATACTTGGTCTTCGTCGAATGGTTTTCTTTATCTAATTTTGATTACCTCATATTTACCAGCCAACTTTGATGAAAGTGGGTTATTTGATGTCTTTCTGTATGCATTTATGCCACTCGGTCCAATAGCGGATCAACGGCTTCAGCAGTTGGGATTGTGATTCTTGTGGTCAAGGGCTCGTGTTTTCTCTCCTCTCATGAGAAGGAAAACACTTTTGATTTCAAGGAAAACGGATTCTTGTGTTTGGTTGAAAACCCTGAAAATAATAGTGCTAACTAGAGCCTAATTTGGCTTTCCGCCTGGCGTGACGATGGAGGTGTCAACAGTGGTAGTATTGCTGATTCTGCATGTAGTATTTATCTTCTAGTTTTCACTCTTTGAAGGTGGAAAAGCATTAAGCTTTTCTCCTGGAGTGGCCGTGGAGGTGTTGTGGTGTTCTCTTCACTTTTCATGTTTTGAAGGTGGAAAGTATTTTTACCAAAATTAAGTTAATGTTCGTTGACTGGTAATTTTTTTTCTTTCTTTCTATTTCCTGTCGCACCAAATAGTAATAAATAGTACTACTACTTATATTCGCTCGATATATGTGTAGGGTAAAGAAAACTCTAAGATTTTAAGTTACGATTTCTTTTTAGTGAAGCAACTAAAATGAAGGGACCAGGTGGTTCTGTAGCGCGGCATTCTAGCCGTTGATCTTGGCAATCAACGGTTCGAATTTCATCTTGGCAATAGATAGCTCGGATCTGTAAAGTGTCGAGATGAAATCAGAATTGTTGAAAACACATGCGACGCTTCGGATGCCACCCTACATAACTGCGTTATAGAGAGTGCCCTGCAAGTCCCCTCTCCCAAATAAAAGTGGTGGCAGCTCACAAAATTTACCTTTGTAGTAGTATACTATTAGTTTGAGCCTCGCTGGCCCTCTAATTGGAAATCGTGTGCCTGCCACATTATTATTGATGTGCATAGAATACGTAAGGTATGTGGTCAAGCCTACCACGATATTTATGTGAGCTTGGAAAAAAAAACTTAAACCGATTTTTTGGTTTATTCGTTTTGTCTTTATTCAAAAAAAATTTGTAAATGTTAGTTTTGCATCAAATTTTTATGGTTTATTGGTTCCTCTCGACGAGATGAATCTAAAGAGTATAAAATTATAGTCAAAACTAATTTTTTTTAATAAAGTAAAAAATACGTGGTTTATTGGATTAATTTTGGCTTTATTCAAAAAATAATTAATTTTCACTATAATTTCATACTTGTTAGATTCGTCTCGTCGAGCGGAATCAACAAACCACAAAAAATTGACGCAAAACTAATAAATGCAAATTTGTTTTTGAATAAAGACAAAACGAATAAACCAAAAAATCAGTTTTTGATTTTTTTGCCAAAAGAGTGCGGTCTGACCTTAAGAAGTTGACAATTTCGAATTTTTTTTTTTGTCATAACGAAGCAGAGCAGATTTGAACGAGTATGTAGAATGTACTCACTCTGTATCAATTTATTGATCTCTTTTGAAGATTCCAATTAATTTTAGAAGAACATAATCATTACACTTGTCATTCTGTTTCTTTTCTTCGTTCATCCTGCAAAACATCGGCTATGTTTGGATGGGTTTTGAAAATAAAATTTTCAGAATTTTTTTTGAAATAGTGATTGGTTGGGTTTTTGAAAATGAGAATAATGAGATAATGATTAGAGTGAAATGACAATAATGAGATAATAAGTGGAGAAAGAAACGTGAGTAATAATTGGAAAAAAAAGAGAGAATATTTTTGGAAAGAATTTTTGAAAATTGGAAAGAAAGGGAAGCGAACAAAGCCGATCATACATGTAATTACTCTAAGAAAGAAAGGGTAAAAGTGAAATTTCGTTACCTAATTTTAGTTTTGAATTTTGGATAAAAAAATTCGGACAACGTAGGCAATGTTTAGATCAAAGATTGAGGACGGGTAGAGTATTTATTTAGAAAATTATATTAATGACGAGGTAATAATCGCCTAATTTGTGACTCATATCTACGACCAAAGTGGGCCACGAAGTTCCGAATCAACGGACAGGGGATTCACCACGTCGCGGGAAAGGATAGAACAGCAACGCAACACGTCAGACCAGACCAGAGAGAATCCTACACCACCAATCACAAGACGACTTGCCTTCTCACGTTTCATTACCAAGCCCCCACCTTCAATACTTTCTAAATTTTCTCACCCAAAAATCATTAATGCTACGTACACATCCTCCCATACACGCTCTCGTTCACACCGCTTTGGATTGCTGACACGTGTCCACTCTCTCTTCTGACTTCCAAAGTGGGAGAATACTTGTCAACAATCAAAAGTGAGTGTGAGCAAGAGTGTGTATGGAAGGGTGTGTATATAGCATCATCAAATAACAATTCTCACGGGTAAGAGTTAACTTTTCTCTGTCAAATTTATGAACAAATCCAAATTATTTAATATGCCGATGAACGTTCAGATGTAAATAGTCTCCTCTCTAGGAACGAGTTTTCAGCGTCGAGCAGGTACCACGTGGTACCCGCGTGCACGCATCCGGCCGTCTATTACGGTTTTGGACAATCCAGATTTGGAGAGAGAAAGGGAAGAGAGAGAGTTTCAATCTGGGCCGTCCAATATACTTTTGGACAGCTCGAATGTAACATTCGGGTTTCACGTAAGTTCGACTATGTAATGCCCACCCGGTACCCAAAATTTTTCCCCCCTCTAGAGTGGAGGATCCGGATCCATTGCTTGTCTCATCAAAAGTCGTGGAATGATGATGTTACATACACACTCTCGCTCACATCCACTTTTGATTGTTGACAAGTATCCTCCCACTTTAAAAGTCAAGAAAGAGAGCGAACACGTATTAGCAATCCAAAGTAGGTGTGAGCGAGAGTGTGGATGAAAGGATGTGCATGTAGCATTAATGATTGTTACTCCCTCCGTCCCCTAAAATTAGATATTTTTTGGACTGCGTGTCATTTCTAAATTGCAAATATCTTTCAATTCATAATGTTTTATGTGATTTTCAAAACTTTGTTTAAAAGAACTAATTGAAATCTATCAAACGAGATCCATATTGCTTATATAAAACATTACGGATTCAAAGATATAGACAATTTTTTCGTAGGGCTGAAATAGTAAAAGTGTCTAACTTTCTGGGACGGAGGGAGTATTTGTAGCAAATGGACGGTCCCAATTATGAGGGTCTCCTCCCACACAAAATGTGGAGCTCGTGGACCAAAGAGGATCCATTTGCGAAAGAAATAAGAAATTTTTATAAAACAAGATTCCATTTCCAATCTCTCTTCCTCACCTCAAATGCTGATTCTCTAAATTCTCTCTCGTAGAAAAGTAATAGCCTACGTCGTGCGTCCTTCTCCGCCAGTAAAATACTACTGAACCTTTTAGCAAATAAATTCAGTCCGAATTGCTCCGATTTGGCGCCACCGGAAACCGGATGGAACTAGCATCGTGCTTCTTCTCCGGCGGCGCCTCCACCTTTACTCTCAAATCCCCGACCACCCACCTCAGCCTCCGCTCCATTTCCCTTTTCACCACCGAAAACAACCGATTCCACCACTACATTCTCAACTGCACAAACACCGGCAGCACTACTAAAACCATCACCAGAAGAAGAAACCCAAACAAGATCAAAACCAACCGAACCCCTCCGCAAAAGCAAAAACCTCCACCACCACCACCAACACCAGAAGTGAAGGTTAACGTGCGAGGTCTTTGCCAGAACGGGGACCCACTAGGGCGGAGGGACTTGGGAAAATCGGTTGTGCAGTGGATTAGCCATGGGATGAGAGCAATGGCGTCCGATTTCGCGGTGGCGGAGGTGCAGGGGGAGTTTGGTGAGGTGAGAGGGAGGATGGGTCCGGGCCTGACTTTTGTGATCCAGGCCCAGCCTTATCTCACTGCTATTCCAATGCCTCTTGGACTTGAAGCGGTTTGTTTGAAGGCCTGCACACATTACCCGACCCTGTTTGATAATTTACAGAGGGAGTTGAGAGACGTGCTCCAGGATCTCCAGAATAAGTCTGTGGTTGAGAATTGGCAGGATACCGAGTCGTGGAAGCTCCTCAAAGAGCTCGCTAATTCGGGTATGGTATATGGACTCTTCTTCTTCATGTATAAAGTACCAGTGACACTCGAAGATTGGATTAGGGTATGAAGTGTATGTGTTTGTGTTGGACTGCAAGTATGTTTTGTAATTAGTATTTACTATTTAGCATGAAGTTTGGGTTAGAACTCCCGTATTATGCATGAAATGCGACATGGTACCTTTTGAATGTGATTTTATGGCGTGTCTTTGATGTGAGAATTAGATGAGTTTGACACTTAGATACATACTCGCACCCAATACTCGTACTCGAGTCCATGTAAATTGGGTAGTCTTTAGTTCACCGGAATGATCCGAGGAAGGAATGGACTCTTCATTCCATGGTTCTTATGAAAAGATTATGCACCCAAACCGGTGAACAATGATATAAATCCTTCATTTTTTTTAGGAAACGGAATCATAATGAGCATTCCGAAGCAATTAGCCACTTCCTTCCAGCTTGATTCCTACTAATCAAATATTTACGGTTTATAAATGCTTGTATATCTCTCTACTTGTCCTCTTGTTTCTACTTTGGGAGCTCTACATAAGGCTTGACCAGAAATGGTGCATTTGCAGCTCAGCATAGGGCCATTGCAAGGAAGGTTTCACAGACGAAGACTGTGCTGCACCATGGGTTGGGGATGGAACTTGAGAAGGCCAAGGCTATTCAGAGGAGGATTGACGATTTCACGAGGCAGTTATCAGATCTACTTCAGATAGAAAGGGATGCTGAATTGGAGTTTACTCAGGAAGAGCTGGATGCAGTTCCTACACCTGACAAGAGTTCTGACTCGCCAAAGCCAACAGAATTCTTGGTTAGCCATGGACAGGCTGAGCAAGAATTCTGTGATACCATCTGCAATTTGAATGCAGTTAGCACATTTACAGGTTCACATTACCTGTGTACTCTCAACCTTCATAATCGATACAATAGTAAATTGTCTCACAATTGGGGGTTTTTGCATACAGGACTAGGTGGAATGCATTTGGTGTTGTTCAGGGTGGAGGGAAATCACAGGTTACCACCCACTACCCTTTCTCCTGGAGACATGGTTTGCGTGAGAACATATGATAGCATGGGTGCTGGAGCAACTTCTTCTTGCATGCAGGGGTTTGTTAACACCTTAGGAGAGGATGGATGTAGCATCAGTGTAGCGCTAGAGTCTCGACCTGGCGACCCCACCTTTTCTAAGCTCTTTGGGAAAACTGTGCGCATTGATCGCATTTATGGATTGGCTGATACACTCACATACGAGGTACTTTGTAAAAAATTGTTACATACATATATTTTAGTGTTTATGCTTAAGAGGCAGAATTGCTCTACCGCTCGGTGGAATTCAAGTTTATCTTTCTTGAGTGATGGATAGGTGAGCTATCTGGTGGCGATATGGGCTCGTGAAGTACACATGGTTCATTCCCAGGACCGTTACCTCTGGAGTACAGAGACCACCGTCCAAATCTCTGCAACTCCTTTGGGTGCGTAGTTAAGCAGTTTTTGAAGTGGGAAACCCTTGTCTGGCTGAGAAATCCAGTGGGAAGGGAGGAGATAGAACCCTCACTATAAAAAAGAAATATTCCAGCTCTTTAGCCCTTTGCCATAACTATTTCAAGGGAATGTACTTGCTTAAATTTACCTATCATTCCTCAAAAAAAAAAAAAATCCAAAAGTATGTGGGGACAATTTTGTTGAATCCATTGTACAAACTATTAGCGACAGAAAGCATAAACGTGAACAAAACTTTCATCCAATTTTCTTGGAGAGATTTCACATCGCAAGTGTCTATTTATTGCAAAGCATTGCTTGACCTTGATTTTGATACACGGGATACCTTTAAGTTACTGTTTTTTCTTTCATTTGGCAGCGCAATTGTGAAGCACTGATGATGCTTCAGAAGAAAGGCTTGCAGAAGAAAAATCCATCAATTGCTGTTGTGGCTACACTTTTTGGAGACAAAGAAGATGTTGCATGGCTGGAGGAGAATGATTTGGCAGATTGGACCGAAGCAGCATTAGATGGATTACTAGACTCTGAAAACTTCGATGACTCACAGTCGAGAGCAGTTGCCCTAGGTGTGAACAAGAAACGACCCGTTTTGGTAATACAAGGGCCTCCTGGTACTGGAAAGACAGTTTTGCTTAAAAAACTGATCTTACTTGCTGTTAGACAAGGGGAGAGGGTGCTTGTTACTGCTCCTACAAATGCGGCTGTGGACAACATGGTTGAAAAACTTTCTAATAGCGGGGTGAATATTGTCCGTGTGGGAAATCCAGCACGAATATCTCCTATGGTAGCCTCAAAGTCTTTGATTGAGATTGTTAATGCTAAGCTTGCAGATTTCTTTACAGAGTTTGAGAGGAAAAAATCGGATCTAAGAAAGGACTTGAGACTTTGTTTGAAGGATGATTCTTTAGCTGCTGGAATACGCCAACTTCTCAAACAACTTGGTAAGTCATTAAAGAAGAAGGAGAAGGAGACTGTGAAGGAAATATTATCAAGTGCTCAAGTGGTGCTTGCCACTAACACTGGAGCTGCGGACCCACTGATCCGCCGGCTGGATTCGTTTGACCTAGTTGTCATTGATGAAGCGGGTCAAGCAATTGAACCATCTTGCTGGATACCAATACTGCAGGGGAAGAGGTGCATTCTAGCAGGTGATGAATGCCAACTTGCTCCAGTGATTCTATCTAGAAAAGCTTTAGAAGGGGGTCTAGGAATCTCTCTATTGGAAAGAGCAGCAAATTTGCATGAAGGTCTTGCTACTAAGTTAACAACACAGTACAGGATGAATGACGCGATAGCCAGCTGGGCATCGAAGGAGATGTACGGTGGACTACTGAAATCCTCTTCGAGTGTCGCTTCTCATCTTCTGGTAGATTCTCCATTTGTTAAGGTACGGGTACTTGCTACTTATGGATCTTTCCTCCGTTTTCAATTATGATTTCCCACGGTTTTACATTCCTCTTTTGTGCATTTGGACATCATAGTTTACCATGACAATTCCCTAATAGTTTTTCGGTTATATCATCTGACAAAAAAGAAATAGTTCATTTTATAAGCCTTCAATTGCTGTTGCTTTTGAGTTTTGGCCTTTTAGTCACGAGGCTGACTGCGCTAGCTGCTAGCCATCATTTTGAGCATTTTCTTTGATTATTGCAGCCAACGTGGATAACACAATGCCCGTTGCTATTGCTTGATACGCGAATGCCTTATGGAAGTTTGTCAGTTGGTTGTGGAGAGCATTTAGACCCAGCTGGCACAGGCTCCTTTTACAATGAAGGGGAAGCAGATATTGTTGTGCAACACGTCTTTTCTTTGATTTATGCTGGTATTTACCCTCGACTCTTGACTCTTCCGAGTTCCGACACAAGAAATTGATCCTAAATAAATTTGTATTTCGATTTTTATGTTCAAATCTATTTGATCGATGACTTGAAGAAACGTATTCTGCGTGAACCTCTTTGGGAAAATTGCTTCATACCAAACAGCTGACATTGTCTTTATATTCTATTTGCTCTTTCTTCCATTATATGAATGATTAGCATGTATCTCTTCATTTCTTTCTTTTGCTCTGACATGATATCAAAGCCCTCACAATCTGAATTCTGAATCCATAGAGTAGCTTTTCTGTCTTATTTTTTCCTGTTTAATTTAGGAAAAAATGGAAAGGAGGCCACAGGGATCATTGCAAACATTAAGCCAATCATTGCTCAGTTCATCTAGCCTCTATTACATGGATCCTTTATTTTCGCTGAAGTACCTGTGTCGGACACACACGCGTATCCATTTTAGACACTCGGATCCTCTAATTTTCATGATATTGCTGCAATCTTTACTACAAAGTGTTCACAACGTGTTCCTGTACCCACACCCAATTAGGGGACACATATCCCAGTATCCTAAGATTTTAAGTTTAGCAAGATCCGACACTTGGACTCGCACCCGCACCCGCACCCGCACCCAAATCCATGCAACATAGCATCTAGCCAGTCGCTGCCGTAGATATATGTATTCAAACAAAGAAGACTAGATATCATCTCAACTACTAAGCCAATCATAGCATAAATCTTGAGCAGAAGTCGTCAGTCATTCTGCTGCTTAATAATTGGCTGTCCCAATCTAATTTTGGGTATGTAATGCAGGTGTTAGGCCAACAGCTATTGCAGTGCAGTCTCCTTATGTTGCTCAAGTGCACCTGTTAAGGGACAGGCTTGATGAGCTTCCTGAGGCTGCAGGTGTTGAGGTATCGACTATTGATAGTTTTCAAGGCCGGGAAGCCGATGCAGTTGTCATATCAATGGTATTTTCTTCTTAGCAGGACACTCGTTACCTAGTTTCTATTTTTTATCGTAGCATTGATTTAGCTGATGTTCTTGCTTTATTCTAGGTTCGGTCAAACACTCTAGGAGCAGTTGGGTTTTTAGGGGATAGTCGGCGAATGAATGTTGCCATAACAAGAGCACGCAAGCACGTAGCAGTGGTATGCGACAGCTCAACGATATGCCACAACACGTTCCTTGCAAGGCTGTTACGTCATATCAGATACTTCGGCAGAGTGAAGCATGCCAAACCCGGTACTTCTGGGGGATCTGGCCTTGGCATGAACCCCATGTTGCCTTCTATCAGCTGACATTGCCACAACCTGATAAGGTAAGTGATTCTTTCGGAGAGTTCGAACTGGTGATTTTTTTTTTTCGAACTGGTGATTTTAGGGAGAAGAAATTTGGTTAATGATAGCCATCCCTCAACGTTTGCCTCCTTGTTTGTTGTTGTAAAGGCAGTAAAGCATTTGTTTCGATTTGTTGACAGAAACGATTTGTAAGTGATTGCACACTGAACTAGAAGTTAAACGCTGTACATAATTTCCGTACATATACAATTATTTTTTCCCTTGTATAATTGAAGGATCACATTCTGAATTGCAAAACAAGAGATGGTACCATCTACTAAAGTTGGTTATGCTGTACAAATACTACCATTTAAGCGAACCTTCCACAACATAACATACTGCTATTTTCGTCGCATAAAATCATCAATCAGTCTTCTTTGATCAAGGAGTCAGAAGCATCAGGTCTGCACATCAGGACCTCGTGTACCTTTCCTGGTCCAGGATCGGTATACACGATAGTTTGGAATTGGAACTTGATATCGGCATCCCCACCCACTTCACGGCACAGTAAGGTAATGAAATCCAAGTAACCACCACGACCAACCACCTTGGTTTTCATCCGGATGGGCATCCACCGTGCACGGTATTTTTTGTTGTGTTGTTGAGTAGTGGTGTTCTCAACAGCTCTTTTTCCACAGACTGCCCCACGGATGAAGGAACCTGGTATCCTTGGTCGGACTTGCGATGCACAAATTCTGCGCACCGCTTTTGCGACCAAGATCCCACCACGAAACACACTGTCAGAGGGTCAGGGATATCCTCCCGAGAGTACACTCCTGCCGCTGTTCTTCTGTAAAGCCGCCCCCTATTAAACTGTCAGGGATATCCACGCGAGAGCAATCCTGCCGCTGTTCTTGTGTCAACTGCTTCGATAGTGACCGGGTGACTCTGCGATTGGTAAACCCGTCCCCATGGTTCCCGAGTCTTTGAGATCCCTTCAGTTTTTTTCCTGCGAAACCCATCGTTTTTGCCGCCGCAAATCTTCTTGTAGGGGAGAGAAAACAAGAGATTATTCGAACTGGTTTTTATGTAACTGCGAAGTTCATGGAGTTTGTGAACGATGTACACAATATGACATGGGCCAAAACAATGCAGTTTTGCCTTTGTGGGCTAACTTGACAAGATTTAAAGGAAGGGTCAATTAAAAACCCGGACGGCTCGTGGCAGTGCTCCGGCAGCAAAGAATACTTTTCCCCAATTAAAAATCGCGACCGGCTTAGGTCAGGCGGGCTGGAACACTTGGGCTAGACCGGGTGCTAGATCCAATCCAAACCTATTCCGCCCTGGCCGACCATAATCCAAGCTGGAATAGGTCTTGGGAGATTATGGTCGATCAGGGTGGATCAGAGATTGGGCGGGTCCTCTAATGGGGCTGTGGTCTGTTTGGTCTTGTAGGCTGGGTCATAGACTGGGCCAGGGGCGGATGCACAGTGGGGCTAGGGTGGGCAATGAACAAAAAAAATTGCAATGAACAATTATAAATATTAAAACAGGGCGAGTTTGACCCAGTAGTGGGCTTTGGCTCAATGGTTACAGCGCCTCGCTCTACAATTCCTACCTTGAGTTCGATTCTCAGAAAGTGCAGGATTTTGTTTTTTTAAATTGTGAACTATACTCATCTCTCTCTCTCTCTAAAGGTTTGTAAATTTTTTTTACCAAATGGAGAAAAATTAAACGTGAGACATTTGAGCATTAAATTTTTTCTCAAAGCTTAGCATTTTTACTGCATGCTTCTTTACGGACTATGGTTGGAATTAATGTAATTATATAACTTCCTAGTAATTTTTTTCACGAAAAAAGGCGATTATATGACTTCCTAGTAATTTTTTTTTTCAGATTTTTTGTGCAACATGTAACTAGTTTTTCATTGAATGTTGCCACCCCGTGGCCGAATTGGGGCTCCATCCCTAATTTCTAGTGTCTCAAATTATCAATGTTTACATAGCCGTCAAGCTTGCAGTTGCTAAGCTAATTTGGCAACTGTTATAATTGATATTTTCAAGGATCGAGGACGAAGTTAGTCCTACTCTTAGTAATGCCACTCATGATTCGTTGGCAATTCTAGCCTCATCGTAGGCATCAGTAGAGCTATCAAATGCCTATGGCTGTTGCCCCCACCCCCGGATTGGAAATCCCGACTCCGACGCTGGACTGGGCGGTCCGTCTAATGGGTTTAATATTCAGTTTATGTTTCTTAGTTTTTGGATATCCCTCAAAGCAAATAGATAATTTTACAATTTCCATTAGAAATTAATTTTGTTTATAGGGACTCAAAAATAATACTAGTACAATTACATAAAAAAAAAGTCATAATATGGTAGGACAACTCGCGGTTTGGATTGGATCAGATTCCTACGATTTTATTCACGGATGACATTCTACGTTCCAAATAACAACCATTAATCAAATTTCATTGTAGTAAATACAAACAACCACCAAAAAAGCAAAAAAGAAATATGAATGAAGTTTCCAAGTTCTAACATCAAAATTTAAAGCATTATCCAAGCATTAATGCTAACTGAGTCTTCTGAAATACAAATTACACGAATGATAAACAAAACGATAATCTTAACTAAGTCTGGTGAAACGCAACCTCCTTAAAACATATTTGCTGTCTCATTGAGTGTGTTGGAAGTGCATCGGCGTCTATCTCTCATGATAAAACGACTAAACCACGATCGATGGAGCACCGACGGAGACTGCCTTGGCAAACTGAACTCGTTTGTCTCTCTCACACGCAAAGAATGAAAACTAAGAATTATGTACTCCATCCGTCCCAAATTGCTGGTCCTTCTTTCCATTTTGGGATGTCCCAAAATATTTGTTCCATTTCTAAAAACATCCATCAAAACAGGGTGACTTTCCAGTTTTACCCTTAAAAAATACTTATTCCATCTCAATTTGTTTGACCATTATCTTTTATTTTATTACGATTCTTATGATTTTGAAAACTCTGTATAATACAACTAATTGATATCTATCAAACAAGATCCATATTGTATATGTTTTGAGTTTCACATAAAAAACTTAGCCTCACAAATTGACCACAGTAATTTTGACTGGATTTAGGGGCAAAACAGAAAAGACAGTACAAAGTCTTCACCCCCTTAAAAACCCACTTCCCCAAAAGGAGCAAGCAAATTGGGACGGATGGAGTAATATGGAATCTGAATTTCTGGTGATCAACACAAAAACGGGATGTCTCAACATATAACCAAGAGTGTGGAAACTTTGAATTCAACTCAAAATTAATTAGCAATGAATGTAGAGGTCATTCATGTTATTAAGTGATCACTCATCTCATGCCCAAGCAACGTGGAATTGTACTTTACTTAACCAAAAGGACACCTTTCAGTTTCACTGCAAGAATTAATTTTCGAAACTTTTGGAAATAATTCTGCCGTCAATTCCACATCATGGAGATATTAACCAGCTGCATGACAAAGACAATTCAGATCACCGGGGATTACCAACTATATTTATTCATTGCATAATCCACGTGTGATGGATATAGAAGAGACTTTTTGATTATCTCGAGAGACCCTTCGAATCCCCAATTTCCTTCATTGAAGTTTCACAAATTTCCAACATTGTCATCCTAATTTTTGAAAACGTCAAGATATCATAGCAACGTCTTCCGGCAACGATTATATCAAAAGACAGGAATGAAAATTAAAACTACTAACAATGAACCGAGCATGGCATGGAAACCATAGGCTCACAGACACACCTGCCGGAGCAGACCTATCACCTACGTGACAGAATGATGAATCCTATCAATGTTAGCAAAAGAGAACCCAGACGGTAACCGGCTCAAACCATAACACAATACTGCGCAGAGTAATCGAGAACAAAAAAGAGGAAGAACAAAATAAAAAACAAAGACTAACTAATCAGACACCTACAAAACTGGTACATCTGAGAACCCACCGAGTCGCCCCACTAAGTTGTTCCGAGTTCCGATGAGTTTGCCAACCAGTCACTTCCCCGGACGAGAACAAGCTTCCATAACCACCGCCCATGGCCTCAGGAAGCTTTATTAGCCGGAGGGGGCGGAGGCACCCAAAATCAACGGGCGGGGGGGTAGATCTGGGTTAGGAGGGGAGGTGGAGGGCGGTGGTGTAGGGTGAATGGCGGTAAGGTGGATGCGGTAGGGAGGCAGTAGGGTGGAGGGCAGTGGCGTTAGGTCAGGAGGGGGTATGGTGGAGGGAGTGAAAGAGGCGGCTGCCGGCCCAAGGTTGAAGGTGGGTGTTCGGCAATAGGCGAAGATGAGAGGTGGGGTCAAAAACTTCAATCGAACAAAAAACTTGAAGGGGGGGTTAGATTGAGAGATGGAAAGGGAAGAGAAGGGATGGGTTAGAAAGAAGGAAGTGAGCCGGAGGGAAGGAGGCCGGTATTGGAAAAGAACTAAATCCTAGGGATTCTAACTTTTAGAGTGAGGGTGAGATTGTCATCCTAATTTATTCTCTTAATATGGGTAAGAAGATTTTACTAGTATTTAATTTGCATGTCATTGAAACGCTTATGCATGCATTCGTACCGACATAGATAGGAGAAAAACTTGGGTACAAACAGGGGACTCCAAATAGGGTATCACGTGGTGTATTTGGATAGCCCAAATTTAGAGCAAGAAATAAGATAGAGAGAGGGGTGAGAAAGTGTTTTAGTCCGAATTGTTCAACACACACTTTGATAATCCGAATATGGCAAAGAAACACCACATCAGCTCCTACTCTATTTGCACCCCAAAGTTTTTCTCGCTAGATAGCTACACTCCGTTGGACGGTTGGAGTATATTTTGTCAATAATTTAAAGAAATCGACTCCCAAAAGTTAACACGACAGGACACTGGCTACTGTTATTCAAAGCTCGAACCCACCACGTGGCGCTTAATCTCTCGTTTGCAGTGGGAACGTTGCGATTCGTTTTCCCCCCAACATTCCACGCCACAAGTTCGTTACACACAAAAACCCCCTTCCGACACTCCTCCAAAACCGTCTCTCTCTCTGCATCTCACTGCTTCTGGAGCTTTCACGGCTCATCTCTCTCTCTCTCTCTCTAGATTGCCGGAAAATCTATCACCAGAATGAGCCTCAATTCCAATTTCCCTACCCTTCACCAACAATCGCCGAATCAAAACCTCGCAATTCTCCACCGCCGACCATTCCATCACCACCTATGGCGCCGCCGCAGGCTCAAACCCAACCGTACCACACTAATCGTCCGCAGCCACTTAAATCCACTCCCTCCTCTCTTCGACAATCTCTTCCAAAACTTTCTCTCCCATTTCCCTTCTGTAAACTCGCTCGACGTAATCGCTCCATCCCTAGGCTTCGCCGGCGGCGTCGCTTTATACCTCTCCCGCTTCAAAAGCTCCAGCCCTAATCGCGATTCGGAAATCGGAGAGTGGATTCTCTTCGCCAGTCCGACGCCGTTTAACCGTTTCGTAATGCTCCGGTGTCCGTCGATCTCGTTCGAGGGAAGCGAGCTGTTGGAGGACGTCAATGAGAGGCTGCTAAAGGAGGAAAGGCATTTTGTGAAGCTAAACAGTGGGAAGATTTTAGGGGCAGTGGATAGTGACGACGACGTGGATTTGAGCGAGAAACTGGTGTACCAGAGAGTGTGCGTGAGTGCTGATGACGGTGGGGTGATTTCTTTGGACTGGCCGGTGAATTTGGACTTGACGGAGGAGCGTGGGTTGGATACAACGGTGTTGCTCGTACCGGGAACTGCCGAGGGGAGTACGGATGGAAACGTCCGGTCGTTCGTGTGTGAGTCGTTGAGGCGAGGGTGTTTTCCGGTTGTGATGAATCCTAGGGGGTGTGCTGGTTCGCCACTCACCACGCCACGGTGAGTGACTTTTTAATTATGCATTGGTGTCTCGTGAATGTTGATAGGACACGTAAAGGTATTTCATAACTAATTGATTAAGCAGCGACCTTAGGCCGCCTGTAAAGGAGCATTTAGTATTTGGTCCCTATCGTGATGCAAGAAGTCTAATAGGAGCAATACTTTAAACGGAAATCCATAAAAAAAAACACTGAGATCAGCTAGAATGAGACAAACTGAATACTGTATGCTTATCAAGAGAAAAAAGAAAAAGAAAACAAAGTGCTGTCAATGAAGTTTTCTATTTTGCTTAGGTTTTTTGTTTGACAGATGTTGTGTTGTTGAAATTGCACTATGATTCAGCTAAATGCTAATGCAAGAAAAACATGATCACTTCAGGGGAAATTAGCAATTTTTGTGTTATAAACCAGCAAGTGCCTCGAATTTTTTAAGTACTCCCTTGAATTCATGACATGAACATGAGAAGAAGCCGGAAAGGGAAAAAAAAAAAGGCAAAACATAGACACCACACTACCTGCATATCCCCTGTTCTCCAATTGTTCTTATGTACCAAGTATATTGTACTTGCATTTAGTGACCTTTTGCATCTTTGGGAAAGTTTCTGCTTAAAAAGCACTCTAGTTTAGTTAATATGTATCTGACACTGTTTGCGGGAGCGAACTTCATCGGTTGACTATTTGGCACTTTGTACAAACACCAACATCACGCATATATAGAAAGATAAATCTCTGGATTATAATGCGATCTTGCTCATGCTCCCGATCAGGTTCCTATATGAGAAAGTAAAAGCACTCTAGTTTAGTTAATATGTATCTGACACTGTTTGCGGGAGCGAACTTCATCGGTTGACTATTTGGCACTTTGTACAAACACCCACATCACGCATATATAGAAAGATAAATCTCTGGATTATAATGCAATCTTGCTCATGCTCCCGATCAGGTTCCTATATGAGAAAGTATCTCCTTCCCGGTCTCTTTTAGTATTGTTTTACGGAGAACAAGCTGGTGTTAGGGCACCTTATTTACCAAATTCATGTAGGTTATTCACAGCTGCTGACAGCGATGATATCTGCACAGCTATACAGTTCATTAATAGGGCAAGGCCATGGACAACATTGATGGGTGTAGGCTGGGGTTATGGTGCAAACATGCTAACAAAGTACCTCGCAGAAGTTGGAGAGAAAACACCACTTACAGCTGCCACATGCATCGACAACCCTTTCGACTTAGAGGAGGCTACAAGGTCCTCTCCATATCACATTGCACTTGATCAAAAGCTGACAGGTGGCCTGATAGATATTTTGCGATCCAACAAGGTTGGTAATACTTGCGAAGATCCTAGATGTTTAATATGATGGTTTGAGCTTCAATACTATGAGATGATAATATCTTGAAATAAATCTACCACTGTTCCAGAATTGGTAAGCTTCTAGTTGAGTCCATTTACTACTTGTCATTATCTCTTCATTGTAGTGATGACTGCAGCTGGATACTGCATTTTCAGGAACTATTTCGGGGTAAAGCTAAAGGGTTTGATGTGGAAAAGGCTCTGTTAGCGAACTCCGTCCGAGATTTTGAAAAGTCAATATCTATGATATCGTATGGTTTTGAGGACGTCGAGGATTTTTATGCAAAATCTAGCTCAAGAAATGTGATTGGAAATCTGAAGATTCCTGTTCTCTTTATACAGGTGCATATACTATTCATGTCTTGCACTTGGATTTTTTACATGAACACTTCTGGTATATTTGGATCCATATGACATTAGTGGTTTTTGCAAGGTCATCAACCATGCTAGCTAAGATGTGTAAAACATTTCAAAAAGGGATGTTTCCGTCTATTACGTCCACTTTAATGGTTGATATGGCTGATCTTGACCCTTAGAGTTGATATGCTTTGCATGTCTCTGTTTATGGGGACAAGGAAACCATAAATGTAGTTTGAGGCACTGAGAAATTCAGTATCTCTAAAGACGCGGCCTACCTTCTATGGAGAAGTCATTGTGTCATGACACATGGAGAAACTTCACCTTCATAGTTCTGTTTTCCTCCATTATCCACCTCTTGTGAATAGTTTGTAGAAGTTTTAACTTCAAATGGCCTGTTATTCCCTTTGAAGAAAGTCTGACAATCTGTATTGTTAACAGAATGATGATGCAGTGGTGCCATTGTTTTCTATCCCTCGCAGTTTGATAGCAGAAAATCCATTTACAAGCCTGCTTTTGTGTTCTTGTTTGCCATCTAGTATTACTGGAAGTGGAAGATGTGCTATATCATGGTGCCATAATCTCACCGTTCAGGTATCAAATTGAATTTTTTGTTCTCTGATCCCTGAGCAAGTTCATTCCATTTTTTTTTTTTTTTTCTGTCATCAGCATCTTATTACTATAACATATTCAAGAGGTTCTCTTCGATCCATATTCCAGATACTTAAACTGTTTAGCAACTTTAAGAACAGAAATATCTTCTGATACCCGTATGAACTCCAAACAGGTTTATACCCTGACATGCAATGTATTCATATTTCTACTAGAAGACTTATAGGGTTTTGTTTCACATTTAAACCTTTGCGCTAGTGTTCATTTGTGTGAAACTGATTTCGGCTCAGCATGCATATGATACTCTGGATTTACCTATATCAGAGTGTTCGTTATTTTGGGCCAGGATTGGCAAATGCAAAATTGGATTTGTGCAAGTGTTAGGCTAACGAGAATCCATATGGCATGTGCAGTGGCTTGCTGCTGTGGAGCTTGGACTTTTAAAGGGCCGTCATCCTCTTCTGAAAGATGTCGATGTTACCATCAATCCTTCGAAAGGTTTAACACTGTTGGAAGGCAGAGCATCTGATAAAAGTGGCAGAATAAACAAAAAAATAAATCTTTCACAGTCAGATGTCGTAAATGGAGATGCTGGTTATTCTTTGAAAGAGAAGCTAGAAGAAAGTGATACCCCGGATAGCATTGGTTCAGGATTTAGGCAAGATCCACAGAGAAATCCTGAAATTGGCGATAAAGGATTGCAACGAGAGAGCAATGATACATCAAAGAAGACTAGCCCTGTTGATGCGGAAGTAGCCAATGAGGAACTCAGTCCTGTTGATGTTGAAACCAACCAAGTGCTACAGACTGCACAAGTGGTCATGAATATGCTTGATGTAACTATGCCTGGCACTTTGACTAAAGAACAGAAGAACAAGGTAATTGCTTATTAGTTGCATGAGCTTCTTTAGTATGTTCATAGTTTGGATATTTCTTAGGCTTAAGTCCACTGGATGCTTGATGGTGCTAATGTTATTTAGTTATTCAGCTAACGGTTTTTATCTCAACAATTTAAAAGGAAGATATCAAGGCCCATGTTTCTTTTTTTGTGCTAAGTGAATTAAATGGATAATAAAACCAGTAAACCAGTAGTAGCATCAAGTTTTGCTGTTATCATTTTGGTGTCGGTGTATCCAAGTGAAAAGTTCTTTTCATTGTCATGATGTTGGACAAATGGCTTATGTGCGATTTTTTAGTTAGGCTATACATGCAAAACTAAAATTTATAGTATGCTGCTCTCCTGTTGTATGATGGTGCTATATTTTGCGGTGAGATTCTGCTTGTCGTTACCCTCCAGAAATCAGAAATAAAAAGTTGTCTACTTGTTCTCCAGGATTTGGGGTACCCGTAGTGACTTGGGTCACTACATTCCCGTAGTGACCTCAATTGTAGACTCTCTACAATTTGTATTTAGGATCGGAACCGTAGAATGTATTAGGAATGTAAAGTAGATCATTCATGTAAAAAATCAAATTAATTGGATATTGTTAGCCATATGTTCGGATACCATTTATATGGATGGCCAATATCATTTGGAGAATACACTGTAAGACAAACTTGTCTCAATTGTATGTCTACAAATCTCTAATGATCATAATTTTTTGTACCCATAATGTACTCAACATTCTTGAAAAAATGAACGGTTTCGATCCTAAATAAATATTTCAGAGGGCCCACAATTGAAGTCACTACGGGAATGTAGTGACTTAGCTCACTATGGGAACCCCAAGTCCTGTTCTCCGCGGGAGAGGGATTCAGTCATTCATAAAAATTGGAACCTATGAACCGTGGCCTTATAGAATTAGAAAA
Organism: Gaultheria prostrata; assembly: GCA_036023075.1. Lineage (NCBI taxonomy): Eukaryota > Viridiplantae > Streptophyta > Magnoliopsida > Ericales > Ericaceae > Gaultheria > Gaultheria prostrata. Next base: position 8,192 of record JAXBDA010000223.1, on the reverse strand, counting down.
GTTACCTCATAGATAACGGTATGAGCTTTCCAGTAATAACTACAATCTTATTAAATTTCCTTCTACAAAATTGTTGTATTTGGCTCTGCTGGACTTGATATAGAACTTCTGAGGGCTACTTACTGGAAAATGTGTGGCATTTATTTATGATGTCAAAAGTTTTGTGTGATTGAATTACTATCAGATGTCATTTGTGTCTAGGTCCTGGCTGCCGTGGGTCAAGGAAAGACAGTTATGGACGCTTTGCAAGATGCCGTGCCTGAGGATGTTCGTGCAAAACTTACAACCGCTGTTTCGGAATATACTAGTGGGACCAATGTGAAGCTTGATGGACTGATGAATATCGGTCCAATCGTGGCATCGGGGTTAAATACAAAGATCCAGGAAAAAGTCGGGGAGGTATTAAGTGGAGGAGGCAATGAAGATCCTCGTCCATCAGTTGTTGATGACCTGGCAGATAGCTGTAGTGATAATGAAGCTACATTGGAAAAGACTGATGTGGGACGCCATGAAGATCCTCGTTCATCAGTTGTTGATGACCTCACAGATAGCTGTAGTGATAATGAAGTTACATTGGAAAAAACTGCTGTGGGACTTGAGTCGGAGCTTCAGGATTCAGATACACTGCAGAACCCCATCGACACAGTTCAAGTTCAACCAGTGCAAAATATGGATATGTCCACAGAAAGAACTGCTAAAGATTCTGATTCCAGTGAAAATGGTTCAGATACAGGTGCTCAGCCTGATTTTCCTAGCCAGTCTGAAAGCGCTAGTAGCACTGAGGATTCTGCAAGTGACCAGAACAAAATGGACCAGTCGGATCCCACATCGTCCGCTGAGGCCCAACCGTCGGTTGGGGTAGGAAATGATCATCTGAAAGACGAGGAAAAAAGCATGAATTCTATTTTGAATCAAAGTAGCTCTGACTCCCAGACCTTCAATGTTACTCAGGCATTTGATGCTTTGACAGGGATAGATGATTCCACGCAAGTGGCTGTGAACAGCGTATTTGGTGTACTAGAAGATATGATCATTCAGTTGGATAATAAAACTGAAGTTGACAATAAGAATGAGGTCATGGAAAAGGGAAATGACTCTGTAACTTTGAACCCTCGATTAGCGAAAGAGAGTAATGGCTCACTGAGTGAAGAAAAAAGAGAGAGTGAGTTGAGCTCGCAATCTGACATGTTAGCTAATATGTCTTCAAATGGAGGGAGGGATGCACTGAATGATTCAAGAACCAGATGGGTGGAGAAGGGGAAGGGGAACAAAATTGATTCTGGGGAAAATAATACGGTTAGCCATATAAATAAGGCAGGAAGTGGAACAAATGAATATTTGACAAGCTCAAATAAAGTTAGACATTTGCATACCATACCATTGTTCATGACTAGAAACACATACGCTAACCCTCTTTACAAGGAATACCTTCGTAAGTATCTACTTTCAAAGTTTCAAAATGCTGAATATCTAGACTTGGATAAAACTACTGCTTTGTTTCTCGAGTATTTTCCAGAAAAAGGCCAGTGGAAGCTTTTAGAACAACCGGAAAATGATGAAGATTCTGGTGCTGATATTGCTACTCATGAAGGTGTCGAGGAAGTTACTCAGGCTCACTCACCTTCAAATGAAGATACAGACAAAGTTATTGAACCATCATATGTAATTATGGATGCTGAACAACAACAGGAACCTGTTCGAGAGTATGACAAAGTAGACAGAAGGAGTGAAGGAGTTGTAATCAGTAATGATACATCAGAAAGCTTTGTTAAGAGTGTTATATTGCATTCGTTGAAGGTTGAAGTTGGCCGAAGGCTAAGTGCAGAAAGCATGAATGAGATGGAGCCCAATCTTTCCAGAGATATCGAATACTTTGCAAATGCTGTGTCTCTTACTGTAGGACATAGCAAGAGTCAAATATGGTCCTTGGATGGTGAAAACTGCAATACGGAAAAACTAGACACACTTAATGGAGAGGAATTAGTAAGGGCTATGTCTTTTGCCATTCAGGATACTAATTATTTGAGAAGTGTTCTCCCATATGGTGTTGTTGTGGGCTCTTGCTTAGCTGCTTTGAGAAAACTCATTGATGTTGCTGCAGTAAATGGTATTGACCAAAGGGAAGCTATGGCCCTTGGTCAAATTAACCCTTCTGTGGAAAGAAATCATGTTCAACTAGTTGAAACAGAGGCTGATCAAGTCCTTAACAATCTTGACCATAAGTACACTGGGTCCAAAAGCACAGATACGGAAAAGACTGATTTACAGAAAGTAAGCAACGAGACCGTCATGGTTAGTGCTGTGACAGCTGCCCTGGGAGCATCTGCAATTGTGGTGCATCAACAGGTAACAATTAGATCTCTTCACAATATCACGTACTGAATTTATTACCTTTTTCTAACTATGATGTTGGAGATTATATTCGGAACAAGTTAGGGCAAATTTATAAATCAACTTATACGAGGGCAATGCAATATAAAAGAGAATCTCATAAACACACTGGACTCATTGACAAATTACTGTAACAGAGTTTAGAACTCCGTTATAAACCTGCAAATATATACAGGGGATAGTTTTGAAAACACGCATTAATCCTCGCATATCATCCCTTCAAGGCATTCGATAACTACTTTCACAGGGGGTTAGGCCTATTGGCAATTCAAAGCACATATTTTTCAAATGCAAAGGACTACTTCTTTGTCAAGGATTGTTAAGCGCAGGGCATTGTGAACTGTGAAGTGCAACTAACCAATTGCATTCATAGTTAACGTTAAGTTGTAATTAGTCTCACGAAGTTTGGCCTTGCTCTCATGTAACGTTGTTCTTTTGACGGGTCCTGAAAGTTGTCCTTTTTTGGTCATTGCTCCTTGTAAAGATTAAGTAGTTGTTTTCCTTTCTTTCCCATGTGGTCTAGGCATTTGGGATGCAGAGTCAAGGGATGTAGAATGAAGTCACTAATGATTTACAATAGCACGCAAAAATAATAAGCTTGTGAGATCGTGCCTCTTTTCCATTCCTACTGTTATGTCTTCTCTTTCTGTCCCTTCTTCCTTATTGGTCTTTTCCTGCTTCACATGCTCGGTGGTGATCCATGGGCACGAAGGATTCAGATAAAGGTAATTCAACCTTTGGAACCGTGGCCACTTCCTCAGAGGAGAAGGAAAGTCGTCACGAGGAGCCTGACAAGCTTGAGCAGGAAATCTCAGAGAAAGGCGAGAATAACATAGTTACAAGCCTAGCAGAGAAAGCCAAGTCTGTCGCTGGTCCCGTGGTACCAGTAAAAGAAGATGGCGAAGTGGATCAAGACAGGTCTAATCATTTGTTCAAGTTAATGCATACATACCTGATTTCCCTTTCCCAAACTTACTCACTGTTCTGTCTTTCTAATCAGGCTGGTGGTATTACTGGCTGAATTGGGACAAAAGGGTGGCATGTTGAAGCTTTTGGGTAAAGTTGCTCTGTTTTGGGGTGGTATACGGGGTGCTATGAGTTTGACTGATAGGCTTATCCTATTTCTGCGTCTTGCTGAAAGGCCTTTGTTGCAGAGGTAAAATTTTAAGATATGAATGTCCATGCACTAAGTCTTTCCTATGGATCTAGTTTATTCGTTAGAAACTGAATAAAGAAGGTTTTACTGGAAGCAGAAGAAAATTCTAAATAAATCACACGAAGAAGATACACATCTAAGGTTAGAATAAAATCAAAGGCAGAGGCTAAGAATCGGAGCAATAACCAATGCTTGAAGATTTACTCTATTGTTGCCATTATGTAGCAGATATATTACTTGCATAGTTGCATCTCAAACCCTCGTATTTCGTTTGTTTGCTTTATTCCTTCTTCGGGGAGGCGAATATGGAAACTGAAGGTTAAAAGTAGCATATTCTAGTACATGTGAGAGGGATAGGATAGGCCATTGGATGTGCGACAATGAAGGGCTGAGATCCGTGCCACATGTACATAACACCTTGATACACCCTTGTGTATTGTTATATAGATGTTGTCATAGCTATATGCAACTGTTGTTTGCTGCTTTTGGTGGTTGATTGTGGTCTAGCCAGTAGATTTTGTTACATTGTCTTGAAGAATTATCTTATCTCACATTGATGATCTTGATCTTTATCCTTTATTTTTTTTGCTCACATTACAGGAATCTAATTTCTGTATTCTAGTTGGGTTGGGGCCATGTATTATGGGGTACATTTGCTCATCATGCTTATCGTGTATACTCAAATTCTTTCTGGCTTTCTTTGGTCATCTGTAACGAACAACTATATAACAACTTATGCTGCTTCTTTTTCTCCCTTTCAAAATTCACAGGATGGGCTAGCATTACATGCGTTAGTCTTTTAAGCATAATAGTGTGTCGTAAGAAGCCCTGGCATCGAATGTGTTTAGCATGACACTAGTCTTTATTCCTTTTTTTTTTTTTGGGTGTATTTGCAGCTGTTCATGATTTTCTGGTTGAACTCTTGTTGTCTCTCTAAATATTGTGCTTATTGATATACTGGTGCATTTATGCTTCCCCCAGGATACTTGGTTTTGTCTGCATGGTGCTTGTTTTGTGGTCGCCAGTTGTTGTTCCGCTGCTTCCCACGCTTGTGCAGAGTTGGGCAACACATAACTCCCCCAAAATTGCTGAGCTCGTTTGCATTATTGGCCTTTATTCTGCTATTACAATACTTGTTATGCTATGGGGCAAAAGAATTCGAGGGTATGACAATCCATTTGAGCAATATGGTCTGGATTTTACTTCGTCGTCAAAGGTATGGATTTCGTTTCGAACTAGACAATGTTGACAGTATTCTTAATTTGAAAATTTTGGAAAAATGGCTGATTGTAAAGAAAGTCTACCTTCTTGGGGTTGCCTACATGTATTCTCCTACATGACTTTATTTAGAGCCACGTCTACATGGCAATTGATTCTCTTCTATATTTTGTTTATTAAATTATTTGTTTTCATGGTTTCTGTACCTCATTTGGCAACGATTCCCCTCCCCGGCTCCCCCTCCCTCTGGCCCCAAGTTTTCAAATACATGTTTGAGGTTCAAGGACTGCAAATGCTTTGAACTTGTCATCTAGCTGGGCTTGGAGTGTAAAGCTAATGGTGAATGCTTGCTTGCAGATCCAAAACTTTTTGAAGGGATTGGTTGGAGGAGTTGTGATTGTTTTATCAATACATTCTTTAAATGCATTACTCGGCTGTGTCCGTCTGTCATGGCCTTCCACTTCTATTTCATACTCTTCGAATACTGTGACAAGGCTCAAAGTATATGGCAAGATGATTTTACTTCTTGGTCAAGGATTGGTGACAGCAACAGGTGTTGCCCTGGTAGAAGAACTGGTATTCAGGTCATGGTTGCCCCAGGAAATTGCCACAGATCTTGGATATTATCGTGGTATTATTTTCTCAGGACTTGCCTTCTCTTTACTTCAGAGGTATGTTCGTCATTTGCGTTTTGAATGACATTGTGCCTTAGTTATCCACAAAATCTCTCCACGGTGCCATTTCACGAAAAGAAAAGAATCAAAAAGAGGAAATTAACTTGGTTGTTGACGGCTTTATCCTGTTATAGAATTTCAGCTTATATGGAAGATGGAAATACAATCAATTTGAATATGAAAAAAAATACAAAAATCGGTAATTTTATACAATGGATTTTGTTTAGCACGGTTCACTAGTTTTTTTGTTCAGTCCTTGAAAAATGACATGATCCTTTTATTTAACTGGGTTTCAGGTCTCCATGGGCAATTCCAGGCCTATGGCTTTTGTCATTGGGTTTGGCAGGAGCTCGGCAAAGAAGTGGAGGTAGCCTCTCCATCCCAGTTGGGTTGCGCGCAGGCATAATGGCTTCGAACTTTGTCCTACAAATGGGTGGTTTCTTGACCTATAAGTCCAAGTTTCCAATTTGGTTAACCGGTACTCACCCTTTCCAGCCCTTTACCGGGATATCTGGTATTGCTCTCTCTTTACTATTGGCAGTGGTTCTTCATCCAAGGGAGCAGAACCCATTAGAAGAAAAGCACAAGGATAATTCATGAATAGACGCGGATATGAAATTTCACGAATCAAGTCCCTCTGGGTGGTTATACAGAGTCGGAATGCTTGAAAAATGGAAAGTAGAGAAATCAAACACCACGAGATCTTCAAGGGCGTAGTCATGTCCGATGAACTGCTCATCCAGCATGAAGTGCTGGCAAGTGGGCATCCTCAAGAGGCTTCGGGCATGAAGCATTGAAGTGTACATAGTTGGCTTAATGATGGAACCGGAGGGGGGCCAGTAGGGGCGGTCGCCCTTACAAGGAAAAAAAAAAAAAACCTCTAGTATTATAGAGAAATAAATTTTTTTTCTATGAATTATATAGGCTCGCCCCTGCAAAGTAGTTTGAAAAAAAAAATATCCGCCTCTGCGTAATGAAATTTCTGGCTCTGTCCTTGGCTTAATCCCTGCTAGTATTACGCCAAGGCAATTTTTGCGACCAGGGAGTTGAGTATACTTACAAATCATGCATAGAAATTAGAAACATTTCCATCTTTTCATGCAACGGTGTACAGAGTGGTGCTGTAAGAAAAAGAAAAAGAATGGGTAAAATAAGCAAGTTTTGAAACATCACCACAGTCAAATAAGAGAAAGTTGGTTGAATTTTGTTTGGAAAATAAGAAAGAAAGAATTTTGTTTAGCGAATTTCAAGGCAAGACAACTTGGACTGAAATCATTAATCCATGGTAAATTCTGAATACCAAAGTTCTGAATACCATCCATGGGCAGTACAAAATCTTCGAATGTGCGTTGATCGATACTAGTACTCCCTCTGTCCCTTTTTAAGTGATCCACTTGGAAAATGTGTATTTTGTGGACGTTAAAATAGGCACTTTCGTCGAACATTTTTTAATTTTTTTTGTACTAAATTGAAGTACTCAATGAGGACTTTAATATGGTATAAAAAAATTAAAAAATTATATAGAGAAATATGTTTTTTAGAGGTTTGAAACTGCACGTATTCCTGTATGGATCACTTAAAAAGGGATGGAGGGAATAGTATGTAACAAATGAGCTACCTATCTCGAATCCTAGTTAGACTGATTCAGATCACGTAAATATTTTATGTACTAAATGGGATCATAGGATAAAATCCTACTATATTAAATATTTCATATATACTCCCACCGCCCACCGTGTTTGGATATTTTTGGGAATCCAACTCTTTAAAAAATACTCCTATCATTTACAAAATAAAAATAATTTAGTTTCCACAAGTACCTTGATTTGACATTTTCTATATAACCAAAATAGTGTCCTAATGTTGATGTGACTTAAAAAGAAAGGGCAAAATGAGAAATGTACTAAAAAATGATCTTTAAAAAGTCAAAATGGACATAATTTGGGACAATAGAAAATGAGATCATGTGCCAAGAAAATGCGACGGAGGGAGAATGTAAGATCATCTAATCAAATCGAAACGTTATGGTGTCAGTTCCATGCTTTATACGCTAGCTTCGCCACTGGCCATGAAGATAATTCACGGGATATAAAAAAAAACGTTGTGTGGAACCTATCTCGGAGTTTCATATAAATGATCGAAACCGTTTAATTTGTTTAAAATATTTTTGTAAGGATTTCTGTAAAAAAAATCAGCTCGATCGAATATCGGACTTGATAAGTTCTTTGCTCAATTTTTTCTGACACGAAATTGAGTGAAGAATCGATCAAGTTATCAATATCCGACTGAGCTAATTTTTTACAAGGATTCTTAAAAACATATTTTGAATAAGTTGAGCGGTTCTGATCATTTATATGAAATTCTGAAATAGGTCTCACACAACACGGTATGCAAAACCTGCATATAGAAAGAGCAACTGAAAATATTGGACTTCATAACTTGTAGGAGTATGACGGAGTACATTTACAATACGTACGTGGTGATCAGTTGGACCTTTGATTAATTAACATTTATTTATTTTATTGAGCTCCTCCTTTCTTGAAAATGATATTCAATCTATAGAAACTGTTCAGGATATTTTAAAGAGAGCAGAGGTCTCACTTTTCAAAGAGTACGTTTCGCCCTAAGGCCGAGTTTTCCGTTAGATTTTATGGGAAATCCCATAAAATCAAGCACTTGATAAAATCACTCTCTTTCCCATTAGATAAAATCCAAGTATGATTAAATCACCACCCAATGCATCATTTACCATT
>JAXBDA010000222.1:0-103556 GCA_036023075.1 Gaultheria prostrata | reverse complement strand
AATCACGGTTTTTTGGCAAAACTGAGATGTTATATTGTCAAAGATCACAGTTTTTTTTTGTTTTAATCACAGTTTTTTATGAGTTTTCATCACGGTCTAAAAACCGTGATTGAAAGATGGGGACTTTCAATCACACTAGGTTAGATCACGGTTTTTCGACCGAGATTAAAAATAAAAGATCACACCAAAAGACAGTGATCTTTATGCCTTTTTGTAGTAGTGAGTGTATTCATCTTGTGAAACTTATACAATCAAAATATGGGTAATGTGCACCTTCATTTCACTCAAAAGGAAAGGGGTGTGACCGAGTCATATTGGGCTTTGTCTCGGCGGCTTGAATGGACTTCCCGTTAGCAGACAATTGGATTGGCTTTTCAAAAATTGATCAAAGTGCGTGTAAGCCGATCAGAAAATGAAAAAAGACGTGTGTCCCTACATGTAAAAATGTCCCATATTAAGAGTGTGGATATGGAAGGATCCGACGGCTCACAACAGTTAAAATTTTAAGCTAAATGGTTCATTTTCTTGTGCACTTCATCAACAACTCCAGCCCCCGTTCCTGTGCACAATCAGAATGCACGTGCCAGCCCCCATTACTTTGCTACTTGACGCATGTCCCCCTGGAAGTCTCTCTCTCTCTCTCGGTACCCTATAAGAATACCTAAACCTTAAATCCTAGGCGGCTTGAATGGACTTCCCGTTAGCAGACAATTGGATTGGCTTTTCAAAAATTGATCAAAGTGCGTGTAAGCCGATCAGAAAATGAAAAAAGACGTGTGTCCCTACATGTAAAAATGTCCCATATTAAGAGTGTGGATATGGAAGGATCCGACGGCTCACAACAGTTAAAATTTTAAGCTAAATGGTTCATTTTCTTGTGCACTTCATCAACAACTCCAGCCCCCGTTCCTGTGCACAATCAGAATGCACGTGCCAGCCCCCATTACTTTGCTACTTGACGCATGTCCCCCTGGAAGTCTCTCTCTCTCTCGGTACCCTATAAGAATACCTAAACCTTAAATCCTAGGGTACCTTATGAAAGTGTCTAAATCCTAGGGTGTCCTATGAAAGTGCTTGAACCACTAAAACCATATAATAGGAAAGTGCACCATAAATGTCAACCTAAGGGTACCCTATGAAATTGCTTAAACCTAAACCCTAGGGTACCCTAACGAAAGTGCCTAAACCCTCAAAACCATATGAAAGCGCATAAACTTCTAAAACCCTATGATACCCTAAGTATCTAAACCCCCCAAAAGAGTGACTTATCTTAATAGTAATTAGATGCCTCTTTTCTAGACTTAGAGGTAAAAATCTGTTAGGAGTAGATAGAGGGCCCGTATCTCGATAATAATTCAATTTTCATTCCAAAAATGATAAATGTCCAACACCCAGGTCCAACATGGCTCCAACACACTCACATAGTGTGTGGACTCCACACCCCATGTGAATGGGTTGGAGCCATCTTGGACACTTTTGTTGTACATGTATCATTGTTGTTTTCATTTGCATTTCCTTTACCCAAAAAGCGGATTCAAATACAGCCGACAGTGAAAAATGTGGTATTTGCTCCCGTCTTCCATTTGCTTTTATTCCTAGTTTTAGTAGTTTCAATGGGTAAAACTCAATCTATTTGTAGTAGTCTCGGAGCGAAGTCATGTGGGTGGTACTCTACACTCAAGTATCACACATTAATATAGGTCCCACAACAATGTAAGATGTTGGAGTGATCCGGATTATGGTAACATTCTGAGAACACTGAATAAATAGACGTCTGGTAATGTGAATATTGATTCGGATTTGAGACAATCATTTTGTTTTGTAATAATCGGACCAAGTGTTAGGTGTGTATTCAATCTGCCCTTACAACCTTCATTAATGGAGGCTAATCAAGGTGCAAATTTTTGGATTGACTTTGCTAAGTGAGGAAATTCCCTCATGAATTGCAATGGCCCCATAATTTACCAAATAGGCTACAATTTTGCCAATGGAGACCACTGACTAACACATCAATCTCTTGTCATGAATCGGATGGTAAGTGTTAAATGCAATTCCTTTTCTGATGCCAAAATCAAATCAAGTGTTGGGCATCATCAATACTAATCATATTCGTCTTACAAGTAGGACATATGCCAATATTGGCTAAATGGATTTTGGTTTCTAAATTTGGAAAGTGCGAAATTTTTTATGCATAAATTTTTGTTTCTTTCTTGTCAGCATAACGTAGGACAAGTTTTGAGCATCTCCAACCCTTACTCATATTCAAAATTGGGTTATTTACCTAGACACCCCCTAAAATATTTCGGTTTTCGTGATACACCCCCTAAACTATTTTTCCCTAAGACGAGACCCCCATTTTGTTTTGTAATAATCGGACCAAGTGTTAGGTGTGTATTCAATCTGCCCTTACAACCTTCATTAATGGAGGCTAATCAAGGTGCAAATTTTTGGATTGACTTTGCTAAGTGAGGAAATTCCCTCATGAATTGCAATGGCCCCATAATTCACCAAATAGGCTACAATTTTGCCAATGGAGACCACTGACTAACCCATCAATCTCTTGTCATGAATCGGATGGTAAGTGTTAAATGCAATTCCTTTGGATTGACTTTGCTAAAAAAAACCCCTCAAAATGCAACTCCAATCCTTTATGTGGGAGGAGCTTCGCTGGAGTTACCAATTTGATCCTTCTGGTTCGGTACGGAGAGGTGGGAAGGTGGCGAACCTTGCTAAAACCCCTAGTGTTGGCCTGAGAAGAAGACCTACACACTGAACACCCATGTTAGTGCCAAGCCCGGACGGTGATTGTCCGGGAAGACACTCCGACAGTCAAATAAGTGACCAGAGAAGATGTAGATAAACAGAAAGTTTAGTGAGAGTGCGAAAGAGAGATGAACACCCATGCTAGTGCCAAGCCCGGACGGTGATTGTCCGGAAAGACACTCCGACAGTCAAGTAAGTGACCAGAGAAGATGTAGGTAAATAGAAAGTTTTGTGCGCGCGCGCGCGAGAGAGAGAGTTATTAGAGTTGAATGCTATTGAATGTGGAGAGAGAGATCCTGAACGAGACACGTGAGTGCCTCTTTTATAGGCGAGATGTGGTGTGCCCCCACACCCCTCGTACGCCTCGCGCGCAACTTTCGTACCTGACCAGTCATCTAGTCTGATCAGAATGTCCTGGGTAGGCGCAATGCTTCGGCTGACATCATATTCAATGCTTCGGCTGACGTCACGCCTGGTAGGTCAACTGGTTTGGGAGAACTCCTCAGTCAACTACATGGTCCTGCAGGCAAAGTGTGCTCAGTGGTTGACTGGCACCATTAATGGTCTGTTAGGCATGCCTTGACAGAACCATACATGGCGTACCTCGAGCGATCAGTCGTACGCGGGATCAGCTTTGCTCGGTGATGCGTGTAACAGTTTCTGCCAAGCGACATGCCTTCTGGGACCCTCGGCTGTAGAAGGCTTCTCGGGAATCACTCTGTCGGCGCAGGGATTCATTGCGGTGGCCAAGGGAGTGCACCGAGAGGCCACACACTAGACCAACGGTTAGTGGCTCGGCGGACCTTTTTTTGGATATTCTTCGAGATTGGCACCGAGTCAATCGATGCGGGCGGGACCGAGTTGGTTCCACTCATATTCGCGTTTTTTATTTTGCGACCCGTTGCCCTTTCATGTTCCGTGAGATAGGGGCGAGCCCCATGGACCGCTGTGAACCCGACTCCTACACTTTACTCATTCACATACCGAATGGTGCTTTACTCTTTTTTCTTACTCAAATTGAGTTAGACCTAATTCTTGACTCAAAATCGCAACAACTATTTTCTGCTCAACATAGAATTACGCCTTTGCCATTCAAAATATTTTGGTTGCGATCTTCCCTCCTGGAGAACTTGAATGACACTCGCTGGAATCTTCTCTCCCGAAGACTCTTTCCACCTCACTCACCTGTTCCATTTTCGGACTCCATCAAGCCTAGATCAGGAATGTCCTCTGCCACCGCCATCAAGTTCAGCGACAAAGTCGACGGTGAGGAATGGGTTGTACGCCTAGAGGAAGGAATGAAATGTAATATAAATGCTGGTGGAATGGGTTTTAGCTAGGATTTGTGTAGAACAGTGCTTTACCATTTAAAAGAGCTATATCATATCAAGCTTTTACTCAAATTTTAACTTAAATTTGGGTCAAAGCTGAAGATGCTCTTGTCTCAAGATAAATGAGTTGGGAGCATTACTAATACAATTTTTGTCAATACTAATATTCTCAACAAATTCTAAAAAGTAAACGATTTCAATTAGCAATAAGCAATCGTTGACTTGGAGTGGATCAATGGGGTTGGAGGAGAATTAGGCTGAGTTTCAGCTATGGTATTTTCGATAGTTTTGTCACTTGGTCACGCTTTTCAAGAAAAGTCATTCTCCTCAATTTACATCACAAAAATATTATTTAGCGGAAACGACATCTACTTTTAACTATACTGGAAAGATGATAGTGAAAATTCAACCTTAGTGTGATAGTAATCAAAATGGGTTCAATGTCACTCGATAGACTCGAACCCCCAAACATCTTCTAAGAAGCCGATCGCGATGGTTTTAGAAACAGGATTTTTCTAGTATCAGCCCATTGGGCTGTCACTAAGAATAGTCTTTGACCAGTAAGAATATATTCTTATCAGTCAAAGAGTACATACTTTTATTAGTAAAAATACACTTTTACCGATCAAAAATACAATCTTACCGATTAAATAGTGTTCTTGGGCTTACTTTAGATTTTGCCTTACAAAAAAGGATGCAATCTCCCTCTTCGATGTATCATTATTGGCAGTGGCAGGTTGAAGAAAAAGAAGGATGACAAACTATGTAGGGTACGTCCTGGATACATAAATGAGCATATGTCCACAGTTTATAAACAAATTGCTCAACATTTTGGGATGTGGTGTCAGATTTTCGACCGCTGTCTCATTGTTTGAGAATCTTCCAATTATTCTTTCATATTCTATGAACTACTCAAATCATGCCCGTGATGTTAAAAAATCAAATTGAAAAAAATCTTGTGGGCCGACCAAATCAAGGAAAATTAATTTTTGCTCTTAGAGCCCCAAACACTTTGTGCTCTATAAACTGCACATATGTGTGGGCTCTACCATTAAATATGTGAATTCAATACAAATGCGTGCTGGAGAAAGTTGGAGCACTCCGTGTACCAGTTGACTAATCACTCGCAAATCAAAGGACCCTCAAAGCACTAGCATCGTATCAGGCGCAGTGACTGTAATACATGGAAAAATAATTACGTGCTTGAAGACCACATTTCCCCTGAATACTCGGCCTTCACCACTGCACATTTATAAAGAGTCCATAACGATGTATGATTGTACATGAATGTGTAGTTGTGAAGGCCCATGAATCGCTCCAAGAGTACTGAATAATCACTAAATAAGTAGTCAAAACGAGAGAGGAGTGGCACGAGTTTCACTCTAAGAATAATCACACACACAAAATTTACATGCGCCGTCACAATTGGAATCTTTCATTTGACGTCTCTCTAAAATTTTCAAATGATAATTTTCTAGAATTTTGACTATGAATATATGCCATTATTGTCAAATCAAGACTACCATCGTTCTCTTGTTAGTACAAATTTGTAAGAGTTTGATCCCTAATTGAAAGCTACACATTTTGGTAGGAAATGAAAGTGAGATTTCAACATGGGACATGTTATCTTTCCTACACGTTACCTGTATTCATATGGGGAGACTCAAGATCAAGTCTCTATTTTGAAAATTCAAAATGGAAAATGGTCAAAGAAGCTCCATTCCCTTACTTGTTGACTGCATGTTGCTTGGCGGTCAATTATTTTTTAGTATATTCTAAATTGTGAAATGTAAATATAGAGATTATTGAGTTATAATATGAATCAGTGAAGTGTTTGGATAATATGTGCATAATAAATTTTGCGAAGAAATTTCATGAGTGAAAATATTATCTGAATTCAAAATCTCCTCCATGCGATTTTATATTCTGAATCCTCCGGTTCATTTTTTCGGAATGCATTTCGAACAATATATATTTTATAATCATCTCCCAAACATGCTAAATGCAAAAGTGCATAATTCATTATGTAAAGTTTGGTCTCCCAAACCAAACACCTTCCATTGATATGATTGGATATTTTCTAACTGACAGTACTCTTCACCTGCATATATATTGGGGGTTTTCTTTTTTCTTTTTTTTAACTGGAAAATGGTGGGAAGGGGCGACCAGCATAGCAATCCTCATGCACGGGACCATTGGGGTTCTCGACCCGCTGTGAAATGTCCGGTTGAGCCATAGCTACTGTCCGAATAAAACAGGCTATCACCACAGTACCACCTAGGTGACTAGTTAGCCAAAGGTCATCCTTGCAAATCCACACAAGTCCCAACAATGGCATGAGAGGGATTTAAACCTGAGTGGTCCATGCACAAAGAGAGAGGAGAATCTAATCTCACTCACTTGGGCCAACTAGGCTACCACCTCAGTGTTCTGTATATATATTGGTTGGTAATGATATCTCAGGGTATCCCTCATACATTTTGTTATACATTTGAATAAGTGCTTGTTGGACCAAAAAGTGCTAGGGGACAAGAGGCAGCTAGGCAGCACATGCTAATTAGCTCTAATGTTTGGTTGCAAGATATATAAAGAGATCAAGACAATATATAGCCTTTGTCACTACTATATTTTTGGCTGGTTATAGGCTAAAGATTAATCCCTTTACCATGCATATAAGTTGGAGTAAGTGGTGGAATTAGGGCTGCAAACGAGCCGAGCCGAGTTTTGAGGTGTTCGAGCTCGGCTCATTTGCTTAACGAGCCCAAAACTCGAGTTCGAGCTCGGCTCGGTAGTAAACGAGCCGAGCCCTTATCGAGCCGAGCCAGACTAATTTACTTAACAAGCCTCTTTAAACGAGCCGAGCCTATTAAACTAGCCGAGCTTTTGCAAGCCGAGCTGAGCTCGGCTCGTTTAGTAAACGAGCCCAAAACTCGAGCTCGAACTCGGCTCGATTAGTAAACGAACCGAGCCGAGCCTTAACGAGCCGAGCCGCGAGCTGCTCGCGAACAACTCGGCTCATTTGCAGCCCTAGGTGGAATAACTACTATCATGCATGCCCCTCAAACATGAATAACTATTGGGTATTAAGCATAATATAAAAAACCAATTGAAAGTCTCAAGCAAGTGGAGGAGAAATTGCTCGACTTTGTATCACATCATGTCCGGAATAATTAGGTGAGTGGAACTAGCACAATTTTGTGTTTCACTTATTGTACTAGAAAACCTCCACGTGTCTTCGTTCAGGAATTTCAAGTCCATTATAAGTACCTAATATCTGTTCTTGGAAGAGAGGTTGTCGTGTCTGTCATACCCAGGATGAGTTTCCCATTTGATAAATCAAGGGTTGATTTTATCAAGTGAGGAAGAAAGTTGATAAAATCTCATATTTTTTAGTGTAAAAATCTGAGATTTTATCAACTTTCTTACTCAATCAACCCTTGATTTTATCAAATTCAAATTTGATAAAATCAAGTGGGAAACTGGGCTCTAATATCCGTTCTTGGGAGAGAACCACATAAATATAAGTGAAAACGCATTTGCTTTGCTTGGGAGTTATTCGGTTAGTTTGCCCTACTATGTTGCCTTTTGCTGTTTTGCCCATCCAACAAAAAGAGAAGCCTTTTTACCCATGCCCAAATGGTAACGGCCTTGTTTGTCCCCACAATACACCCATGTTCGAATCCCCTCCCCATCTAACACTAACATCTAACCTACTAACACTTCTTGCTGTTGCAGATAAAAAATAAATACTAAAAACAAAAAGAACAAAAAATACTAAAAGAACAAAAAGAAAAGCCTTTTACCCAAACAACAGAAAGAGAACATATGATTATCTATCCATAAAATAAGAAAAGAAATGACATGATTTTAAGGCTGATAAACAAACTGAACTACTCGACTCATGCTCATGTTTACAATCCCTTTACTATATTAACAAATTGCTTAAACAAGTATTGGACTTCCTTTTAAGTGGTCAAATCAAACTTGAACAAGTTACTACACGGCTCATTTAGGTTATGGTATTTAATAGATTCAAGCAACACGTGATTTGCTCAATAAAAGCTTGTTTCTGACTTTTTTTCCCCTAATGGTAGGAGAATATAAGTATGAATTACATCAAATTAGAAATAAAGTCCACAATCATTACAAGCTCAGCCCAATTACTAGGGGAACACCCACATGCAACTAAAGAGATTCGAAACAAAATCCAATCACTATAAAACCAACAAGAATGACAGTTCAGCAAACCCACAATCACTATAAGCTCGTTTCAGATTAACTCGTTTGAAAAACAAGCTAAATTTGTATTGTACATATTTTAACAAAAGAATGACAGCCCGGCAAACCCTATAAAAGTACAATTTCACTATGGTACATTTACAATAGGATGAATACCCAATAATTTTACAGAAACTGTAAGTCTAAATCCAACCTACGCCATCTCGAGCACTCCTTCGACATAGCCATATTGATCTGAGACAGACAGAAAGCAGGAAAAGGAAGGGTTGCAAGTGATCAAAGTTAGGGAAACCCAAATAAGCACCAAAAGATTCAACCAACAAAATCTAATAGGCAAATGGCCCCCAGGCAGAGAGGAATTTAACCACCATGTAAATAGCGAAATAATGAATTGTCAGAAGACTAACCGTATAATGTATTCAAGCTGCATTAGCTTTTCCAAACTTCCTCAATGCAGTGTCCTTGCTTTTTCCATGTGTTGGGTCGTTCGGTAATGCGCGAACCAGAAGGGTTTTAAATTCTCGACTCCTTGACCACTCGTCAATCTCCCGAGCACGTAAAACCGGAAGTGGATGTGTAAGTTGCCTTGTTTGAGCATTTCTAAACAAAATTGGGTTGGTTAGGCATTTCCGTAAGTTAATATCTCTACTGTAAGGATTTGTTTGTCAAGATTAAACTCGTTAAAGAATCAGGTTAGGAAAAAAATCCGAAAGGACCACATATCTCATGTTTGGTTGAAACTTCTGCAGCTTGGATTTAATATCCGTCTGAATTTTTTTAGAGAAATAGAGAGGATACCATTTAGGCAGCCAACAAACTGAGCCGCTAGCGAGCTCGGCTCAGCTCGATGAAGGCTCTGATCAATAAAGGCTCGATGAGGGTTTGATAAGGGCTAGAGTAATCTGAATTAAATTTGGACAATCCTAAAAGAAAGACAATAGATTTTTAATTTCTTTGGAATGTAGACCTTTTTTTTATGTGTATAAAAACTTATGTATCTACATAGGGGCCGGGACACTTAAATAAACACATAAAAAGACAGTCCATCTCAGGCTCTCAGTCATTGAAAGCAATGGCTGAGATTAGAAGTTGGTTTATTACACCCTCTCACCCATCATATCTCACCCACATGTTATCTCCCCCTCCCTCCCACAAGACGACGACAACCCCCCCCCCCCCCCCGAGCGACCCCCACTCCACCTCCATCGCCGGCCGACCCTATCTCCGGCGATTATTTGCTGCACAAGATCCGTATGCACGTATAAATATATATAACTTTAGGCTCGTTAAAGCTCATGAACAAGCATAGACCAACTCGGTTCGTCAAATTTTACGAACGTGCTAAATACGAGTGGAGCACAAGTACTAGATACGATGGTCCGAGGTGCCGCCGCCACTACCATGCAACTTAAACCTTGCTATATCTATCTGGTTTGAGATCCCACAAAACATGAGAATTATAATACCCCGAACATTTGGTATTAATCCCGTCACCATTAATGCAATTTGAATTTTACTTATGTATGGAATTATATATCCAACCACGATCAGTCCAATCAAACAAAGAGGGCCGAAGCTGTTGCACCTACCTTATATAACGCCCAGCTGGACTTGAAGAAGCTTTGTCGTAAGAACTAGCTTGCTCCAAGAATGCATCCACATTTAGTTGATCAGCCATAGATGGGCAGCCACCAGCTAATTTCATGATAACGGAGACGACAACCTCTTGTAGGGACATCAAATGAAAAGGCAACAAGATTAATAACTAAACAAAAAATTAAATTCCTCGCTTTATTTATCGTCGAAACATATCGGTTTCGTGTACCTTTGGGTCTTGAGCAACGAGAAGTGCTGCACGATCACAAGTAAGCTCTGCGGCTCGGAGCCAAAGGAATAGCTGTTCTTCCAAAACCTGAGCTATCAGCCCACCAAGCCCTGGGTTAAACAAGATTGTTAGGACCCTATGATTCACACACACTACATTCCATTGCAATTCTTCTGGACGGTGCAATTGGCAAGATTTGCATCCTTTACTGAAAATAGCAAGAAACCGTCCGATCCGATACTGACTGTTAGCAACTGGAAGGGAGGAGAGAGATTATCTCGAAGTGTGAGGAACTCACTAGCTAGGAAGAGACAGACATTATCTCAAAATAGCAGTGTCCCTTAGCAGCCGAACAAGCTGACCATATCAACCAAGGAGTGCAAAATATTCATCATGTCTACTACATTTTCTTAGAAAGGCAAAAGAAACCAGACAGAAAATTCAGGAAGTTACATTCTGTATTTCCAGTCCAGATAGAAACCAAAAACTTCTCCTGCATAGTAGGGAACCAGATCTGCTACTCTGAGTCAAGGTTGTCAAATCGTGAATCGAATTGAATCGTGAATTGCTCTGATTTGGTCATGATTTTTAAAGTACTTCAGAAAGTATATTTATACATGTGGGTGACAACAATACATAGTAGTATTAAAATTTTAGGCCTAAATCATTAAAAAGCTTGTTTCAAATGATGAATTCATAATCACATGTGTCTAACAAGTAAGATTTGTTTATCAGTGTGTCTAATAAGTAAGATGATTCTATAGCAACTTGCAAGAAGTGTGGCTTTGTGAATCCTATTTTATGGCCTTTTGTGGCAAAGAGTCAAAACTACAATCAAACCCTTCTAAAGCCTTTGTGGCTATTGCATGTCAACATGTCATCTTAGACTTGGCATTTTCTGATCTAGTCTCAAAATAAATTTTCCCACCTATAATACTGTAAAAGAGGTAAACAAGGAGAGACAACGACAAAAGATGGCATACACTAGTACTAAAAACCATTAAAAATAGTTTGAATCCTTTTCCCAACAAGAAATATGCAAAAAAGAGAGCCAAAATAAAATTCAACAAATCTAAGTGAATCGAACAATTCACCAATTCACCGATTCACTTCCAATTATTTTCGATTCCTGCAACCTATGCTTATCACTCACCCACTGAATCGTATCGAATAGTACTTTTCTAATTATGAATCGTACTATACAAATCATGAATCGTACGATTTTGACAACCATGCTCTAGGTCAAGTACCTCAATGAATACACTATTAGTCTAAAAAGGTATGCTATGGAGAGTACTTAAATAATTTAAATGCAGCAAAAATACAAGAGAGAGAGAGAGAGAGAGAGGACCAAAACACCTACCAGGTACCATATAGGCCCCAAGAATAAAAGTATTTGCAACTGTCAGCCATACACCGTGGTCACATTTCAAGTGACCCAACTCATGAGCCAGAACAGCCTATATGAGAAATAATCAAGAGGTTATTAATAGCACTACACAGCATCGTCTCAAACACAGAAATAACTTAAAAAATAACCCTAATAGGAATATGCCCACTACAAGTACAGATGATTGGTAGATCCTTGACAAAACATTAAATTGAAGACCTTGCTTGCTTAATAAGAATGTTTGACAGAATCAATTCTATTTTCAAGAAAGGTAGAACTAAAAACAAAGGTGTTGCCTGTTAAAAAAAGACCCGAGTGAAGACCTGCAATTCCTTTCGTGTCAAAAGCTCCACAAGACTTGTATGAACAACAACAAATGGCTTTTTACCGCTGATAGCTAGGGTATAAGCGTTGGGAACAGGACTTTGGCGCACATAAAGGTCAGGCGCTTCAGTCTTCAGAATTTCCGCAGCCTCACCCATTAACTGATGAAGTTCAGGAAGCTGGGGTACACCAACATTAATAATTGTAAACGAGAGCACATAACAGAACTTTCCAGAAAAACACATTTACCACTGGAAACAGTAATTGACGCTCATGAAAATCATATCTTGAATGCACATACAATAAAGCTAACGAAGAAAAAAAACAGAAATGCGACTACCATGTAACCACAAACTCAGAATGTAGGAGAATTAATGCCTTAGTTTTTATCTTAGAACTTAATAGTTTTTATCTTAGAACTTAATAACACAAAAACATGCAGTGTGGAAGGTTCAGAAGAGTCATAAGAGGCGATGCCGAAAAGTTTCCTCAATAATTTGAACTACCATCTACATAGCAGATCACAAGGCAAGGATGCTTATGCCATATGATATCTTATCTTCCTCGACAAAGTCCCTTCTCGAATGCCAAATAACCTGATTTTCAGAAACAAGAACTGAATTTCCGATATTCTCGAGTACCATGAATCTCTCTGCAATGGTTCCTGCAGTGACATGTTTGTATAAACGGGTTTAGTAGCGAAACCTACCATAAAGCACACCAACAATGAAACTCATTCCTTCCAGATGGGGAAACACAAATTACTTCAAATAATAAAGGTAATTTAGCCAAACGATTCTCAGTATTTCTACCACTGGTAGCTTTTGTCTATGGAGACTATCATCGCCAATCAAGATCAACTTGAAGTGAGGCACAGGAAATTGTACCACTGGTAGTACATACAATACCTGATGAATAGATGGTCAAAACTCAATTTACCGGTTGGATGTACTTTTTTTCCTTCCTGCATTCTCTTTCTATGTTTTCATGAGCACCATTTATAACTCAAAGCATCAGTAACTCGTACAAAACCGGAAGATGAAAGGTCCAGGAAATGAAGCATGAATATACTAGCCATACCTTTTGTTTTATCTCTCGCAGCACTTAAAAATCGTTAGTGCCTTAGAAAATCTTGCATTGTTTTTTTCAAGCATTTGGTATTCTGAATTAGGTCAGTTCTATTACTATCAAGCATAGTCCATAACCTAGTGTTGCAGGCGAATAATGCCTTATTGCTTGGAAGGAACAATAAGAGCTTTGCCGCCACAATCTAGCTTGAAAGCCCCTACTATTACATGAAATTGGATAAATACAATTCATTAACCAGGAAAACCCCTATTCCTTCAATAGAGAGTACCATGTTGTTGGAATTTGTCCCACATCGGTTAATTATCACCTCAAAAACTAGTTCATGAGCCTGGGCGGCCTCTCTACTCATTGCCAATTGGTTTTGAGTTGGATGCTTTAACACATGTATATGCATCGTATATGTGAATGCTCTAGGGTATGCAAGTAAGCGTATACACACCAGAAAGAGGGCATGATGAGATTATGTTACAGAAGTCTAAGATCCTGAATTCCGAAACAATGAACTCCCTCCATATAGTAGAACTGAGAAAACTGATTACTGGTCATAACCTTAGTAGATTCAACAAACTTAAACTGGACCGCAAGAAGAAGTCTAAATTTATCAACAATTAATCTGATCCACTTCTCAGTTTTTTGGTGGGAGTTTAACATCTTACATTGAAGAAAAAGAACAACATTCAGTGAAGCTAAAATCACCACTCACTGCTGAAACAGAGGCTCAAGTTAATTATTTGTCGAGAACTCAATCAAACCAACAAACACACAACGCACTAAGAACAATCAGAAAAGAAACAAAGGAAGCAAGACAGATGGAGTACAACGGAGTACAGTTACATCGGCTGCTTATAGTAAGTATTGTAACTGTACTGCTTATAGCAAGTATAAATCTGCTGCTGCATATGGCAAGTATTTATAGGCTTACAACCCTGTTTCTTATCACTTACAAGTTAGATTATTAGTAATATTTTGATTATTCACTCAAAAAACTTAAAATAAGTTGGAAATGTGTTTGATGTAACTTCTTATAAGATAAAATAGAAGTTGGGACTGTATGTTAAATAAATTGTAGAATAGCTTATTAAGTGTATGTCAAGATTAACCCTAATCATTCTATAGAAATAAGTACGTTTTCATAAATATGTATTTTTACAACTTCAAAAAACTAGAAAAGGCTATAAATTGGAGCTTAAAATAATCCCATTTTTTGTGGTTAAATAAGCTAGAAAAGTTAAATAAGTGATCATTAATAACCGATACCAAGTTCCATTCATCAACTTTTTTTAAGCAAATAAGCTAAATAAGGTATATTACAAGGTGCTAGCAAACGGAGGCACAACTTCGAGCTTAAATCATCAAATACCATAATACCATGTCTAGTTGGCGAAAAGCAAATTAGACCAAATCAAACTTTTCAAACTGAATTAACATCCAACTGCATATTTGCCTTTCATTACCTAGTACGCCTTTTACAATCTCGTTTAACCCCGGAATCGCTCTCATAATCAACGTATTCTGCCCAAAACGAAATACAACAAGAGAACCAAGTTTAATACTAGAAAAAAGAAAAAAAGGGAGAAAGTTACGAAAAGTCTAAAACAATGGAAAAATAAGAAGAAAGTTTTGAATTGTATTAATAGGGCTGATAAACGATCCAAGTTACTCGAGTTTGAGCCCGCGTTTTGTTCATTAAGAACTCGTTTAACGACAGTTTATTACATAAACAAATCAAGCTTCAACATAAATTTCAAACCAAGCTCAAAGAAGCTATTTTTTGGCTCGTTAGATTTGAAATGTATACAAATTCAAGCTATTTGGCTCAGTTAAAAGCTCGTTCGAGATTGACCTGTTTGAAGATGGTTAATTTCTGAAACCAAAATTGATTTACTAACTTTTCGGCTCATTTAGCACCCGTAATCATACACAGCAACAGAAACGGCGGGAATTTACCTGCTTGTCAAGAGGATGACGGAAGTCATCGGCGTCTATGTTGCGAAGAGCACTGCAAACGGAAAACCTAACTTTTCGACTGTTCTTAATTGGACCAAATCCAATTTGCGACAAACCTATACTACTTCTGTTCAAATAATCCGAGCTCAAATTCGATGCTTTTGGAGCAAAGGCCATTGAAGAAAGAGAAAGACACGCCATCAAAGCACGAGCGAGCGAGCGAGAGAGAGAGAGAGAGAGAGCGTCTGGTCTCGGCTTCAGCGATTCATCGATAGGTGAAATTTACACCGTCGTTTTTGGAGGCATGATTGATTTCTGAGGCGGAGGTTTTGTGGCCGGAGTCAAGGATTTAGATGGCGGGTGCCACTGGAGTCCACTAGTATTTTCCTTGTTTTATTTTGGTATTTGTAAAAATAAGATTCAAGTGCATAATACTCGTCCACTTTTATTTCTTTTGTTAAAAATACACTGCTAAATGTTTAATTCCAAACTCCATTATGTATTTTCAGTGAAAGTTAATTGAACATTTTATTTTTATAATTCGAGATATTTATGTTAGATAATAATCGTTATTGTTTTTCTAATTTGTGTAAAAGATAAATTTATTAAAATTTGTAGGTACCTAATCGACTTTCATTAGTACTATATAATAGTAATTTTTTGGAAATTGAAGATGATGGCACTTGCTATCCCCTTCTTCGGTTTCCATAATATTTTGCAACGAGATTCTATAAAATCCGATTCCCTCCCGTCTCATTGTCATTTTATCGTATCACTTCCAAGCTTAAAGTTTAATACAATGCATAATTATATTGACGGACATAAACACCTAAAACCAAGCCCGCCAGCTCAATTTTACACACAACTACATCAACGGCAGGAACATGGGGAGCTTCATTGAAGTTTAGCTTTCAACGGTGTAGCATCGATGCTGGACGAGGTTGAGCAAACCAATGAGGACGATGAGAATAAGTCCTGAATGAGTATAGCCATATAGAACTTCGATACTTACTGTTAGGAACTGTGTTTTGATGAGACGACGGGACGTCAAGGCATGCCACAAAGATGTGGTGATGCACCTTATAGCCAAAAAAGTCGTAGATTGTGGCCACGTGAATTGTTTTTGCGGCCACAAGGTGAGGACAATGAGAATAAGTCCCGAATGAGTATAGTAGTCATATAGAATTGCGATTCTTATTGTTAGGACCAGTGTTTGGATGAGATGACGAGATGTCAAGGCATGCCACAAAGATGTGGGGATGCACCTTATGGCCAGAAAGTCAGAGATAAATTGTGGCCACATGAATTGTTTTTGCGGCCACAGGGTTGTTACTTATTACTATGACAGAATTCGCAGCCACGGGGTTTTAGTTTGTGAGAGGTTTTGAGTTTGTGGCCACATATTTTATGTATGCGGCTAGAAGTTATGAGTTTTTGGCCACAGATTTTTTCTTTGCATCCACGAGGTATTTGTGAGACTATCGCTTTGTTTGGAATTTAAGAAATGAAAAAGAAAAGAAAGATAAATAATGAAAAGATAAATTAGAGGGAAAATGAAAAGGAAATTGAAGTGAAAATTTGGGTCTATTTGGAACATGTGGAAGGGAATGGAAAATGAGAGAAAATAAAATGAAAGGAAAATGAGAGAAAAGTGGGAGGCAAATTTCACTATTCACAATACTTAAATTTTTTATTTTCTCCCTTCTCTCTCCAAACCAAACAAGACGAGGGAAAAATTTTAACTTTCGTTTCTTTTCCCTCACTTCCTCAAGTTCCAAACACATCAAACACATCGTAAATTTGTTTGTTATACTACTTTTCCTTCTCTTTCTCTAGAACCAAAGAATGGAAAGAAAACTTTTTAAATTTTTTCTTTCCTTTTCCATTCCTGAAAGTTCCAAACACACCCAAATTGCACCCACAGTTAATTATAGGAGGAGGTTTAGCCAATCACGCTCTGGACGACGTCGTCTGACGAAAACTCCTCCATAAAACATACGGAATCCACTGGATCGTGGAAAAACCTTGTTGCTCTGCCAAGCATTATTATGTGCGTCTCTCTCTCTCTCTCTCTCTCATCCAATGTAGAGTGTGTATATATTCTTTTTTGGTTCAATTGAGGCTAGTTTGCAGAAATTAGAGATGATCTTCTCGTGAATCTACGTACCATTTTGTTTGATATTGTCAATTTTGGGTGTTTTTTTATGTGAAAAAATAGGAGGCATTCGGTGAATCGTCCCCCTACACCAGACGTGAGAGATGAACACGATAAAGAGGCTTCGCTTCAGGAAATTATCAGCGTTAAGGTCAGTTTTTTTCTACTCCTACATACAGGATAACAATCCTGGGTTGAATTAAAGGAAGTTTTGTTTTTTCTAATTGGGTAAAGCTAGTTAGCGTAGCGCTGACCGAATCGAATCAGGCTTCACAAGCCCAACAAAGATTTGAATAGATTTTGTTACACAAGGGCTTTGAGATGTTTACTTCTGAGCACTTGACGAGATTCTTGTTATCCCCTTTCTCATTGTTTTTTGAGCTGAAATCAACCACAATATCTTAGATGAAGACGAAGTTTTAATTATTTTGATGTCATGATAGTGCTACTGCTTTGAGCTGAATTGGTTTTGTAAATGTGTGATTTGTCAAATGGAATTGCCAACCAAAAAGGGAGCGCGGGTTTTTGGACTGTACAGGTTTAAACTGACGAATTAGAACTTCTGAAATTGGCATTCTGGCAATGTTTGCTTGTTTTCCCTGCTTCTACTTCTTATTGTTTTGCAAAAATATAGTCCGAGTTAAGTGAAGGCAATGGAGATCGAATTTTGAATTGTTGGGACATGAGTTATAATGGTTTACTATGTAGTTTACCTGTTTAATGAATGGGTCTGTTGCATTGGCAGTTGATCGAGAGCGGGGAGAAAGAAAGGTTGATGGAGCTTCTGAGGGAAAGGCTCATTGACTGTGGGTGGAAAGACGAAATGAAAGCTCTTTGCAGGTTTTCCCAATTTTCTTGAGTCTCTTGACCCAATTTGCATATTAGCATGTGCCTTCTTTTACTTGTGTACTTTCACTACCATTTCGAGTCTCAATAATGTATTGAATCTTTTGATTGTTCTCTGACCTTTTGTTATTGATCAATCCTAGTTCATTGAGAATCTCAAACTATTGCAGCCACAGGGTATTGGATCTTCTGATTGTTCTCTGACCTTTTGTTTTAAGCTCCTTCTAATCTCAAGAGTAAAATGCAGAGACTCTCTCCGCATATCACAGTCTACCTAAGTATTAATCCTTGGAGATATTTGATCTCTTGAATAACTCATTCTGTGAGTATGATTGTATGTGTGTGTATGAGAGAGAAAGAGAGGTCCAGCGATGGACCCAGTTTGGGGATACTATCATACGATCTTAGTATTTATAAGATAATCGCAAAACTTAAAGCATTCGCACCCCAAGTTAAAGGAGTTCACACCCTTAACATAGTTGGATCTTGTATAGGTACCTGGAGAGGATAGAAGGAGATGGTCTTCCTCCTGGCTCCCTTTTGTTTCATAATGAATGCACCCTTTAAAACTAATCAGTAATCGAACAGATAACGTGTATTCTAGGTAAGGAAAGATGTATGCTAAATTTATCTTGCTGATTCCAAAACAAGTAGCTCTGAACTTATTATGGCATAAACTATCTTATCCCCTTTCTCGACATATGCTGGATGTCTAAGCTTATTCCAACTGGGTCCATCGCTGGACCTCTCTCTCTCTCTCTCACACACACACACACATACAATCATACTCACAGAATGAGTTATTCAAGAGATCAAATATCTCCGAGGATGAATACTTAGGTAGACTGTGATATGCGAAGAGAGTCTCTGCATTTTACTCTTGAGATCAGAAGGAGCTTAAAACCATTTTCACCAATATTCATCACCCATATTTATGGTTTACAATTGGCGTGGCAAAGACATATGATCTTGGTTGCGGAGGATAATTGAATTTTGTTTTGTTTACAGCATTCTCGAAACCTCCGTCTTTGATTTACTTCCTTTCGCTAGCTTATGTGCCACCAATGTGGCTACTGGTGTATGTTCCCAGTCTGCATTGGCTTGATACTTCTCCTTTCAATGTTTGGACAAATATATTTACTCGCTATCTTCTGTGATGCAAATGTGGCTCTGGCATATGTTTGTAGTATACATGGGCTTGGTGCTTCACTGCTTCCTTTCAACGTTAGGACAAACGCAGTTGATATTTTTATGTCTTGCGCAATACAATTGCAGCCATTGCATCTCTGAATAAGTACTCACCAATGACCGTGATTTTTACTTACCTCGACTAACTGTATTTTTATGTCTTGTGCAATACAATTGCAGCCCTTGCATCTCTGAATAAGTACTCACCAATGACCGTGATTTTTACTTACCTCGACTAACTGAAGTTTCAATGTTCAGTTAGATGATGTTATATTCAGTCCAAGTTTGTACTTATTGTTATTGGCCAACCTTCCATGACTCTCTTGAATCCGCCTCAGTCCTTGCCAGATGAAGTAATTGAATATTGCTCATACTAAAAAATATTTCTGATCATTTGACCCTCAAACTACATTTTTGCCTAAGTACGTACAAGGAGCATCAAAGATTGACCCCCTTTGTTAGTTGCTGGGATCCATTACGATCGATTTCTGGTTGACTGTAAGATTTTTAATATGCTTACATCAAGTTGGTTGACCTCATTCTTCTTTTTTGGACCTTTTTTTTTTTTGGAATATCAGCGAATATGGCCTTATTCTATTGATGGTTGTGTTACCAGTGTAATTGTGCATGTGCTCTTGGGCATACACAAATGTATGTAATGTATGTGCAAGCTCTTGTTTGTCCTCTACTCCTCCGTCAAATTGCTACTTTTTTAGGACCACCTTTGTGCTACTCTTCTACAAAGAACTAAGCTTATTGTTACTCAGGATCAAGTTATTTGTGCAATAAAAGTCGTATCTGACAAATATTCCACATTCGGTATATTCTCACCATTTGAAATACTCTCTTGAACTCTCTGTTGTGCTAGGGGATTCATAAAAAAGAAAGGTAGGAATAATGTTACCGTGGATGATCTTGTACATCTGATTACCCCTAAAGGCAGAGGTAATGATCCTTTCTTCCTTTTCTAATTATGAGATTGAATATCATTATGAGTCTTGCTTAAAGTGGCTTTCCAGAGTAATGATTTCAGCAAGAGCAGCTGGACGGACTACTCTAGTGAGTCTAGTGACTACTAGGGTAGAGTTGAGTCAAAAAATTCTGAGTTGTCTTAGACAATTACTACTATAGTTTGTTCTCTGAGCTGTATTACATTGATCGGTGGTCAGGGAAATCCATTGAGTCGATATTATGAATTTATGTGATACCTTCTAGGTTAGGGAAAAAGCAATTCAGTTGCTTAAAGATGGGGCTACACCTGTTTCTCTTGATTTAAAGTCCTTTTCCCTTTCGCTGTTTGGTGTTTCTGGTATTCAAACTGTCTTCTGTATTAACAAGTTCTTATCTTTACCATGCATGCAGCTTCAATTCCTGATTCCGTAAAGGCCGAGCTGTTGCAAAGAATTCGAACCTTCCTGGTTTCAGCTGCTCATTGATGTAGCAGTTATATGTATAACTCACAAGGTTGTAGTGTTATGAGGTCTAGGAGAAGATTCAGCTGGCATGTTTGTTGATCAATTTGCCATTTGAGGCCAAAAGCAATGGTTAGGTGATTACCTACTCGTGTGGCAGGATAAGGGATTGAACTGTTGCATGCCACAAGTTTGAGGAAGTCCATCTTTCTGTAAACCTAAAGTTCTGGACAATTATGCTTGCAAGTAATAAATTTTATGTCGGTATCTGGACAATTAGTTGTCTTTTAAGTCTGTAAATCTTAGTAATCAGGGAAGTATAAAGATTCAGGCCAAAATGAAAACCTTTATTATCTTAAGTTCTACATGATGGTGTTCAATTTCTTTCTCCTGCAGTTCTTGTTCAGATTGTTTATTCCAGTGCTTATGGTGTTTTAAATCAGGTTTGTGATTGTTAACGAATGCATGTGGATTCATAAACGATGAATGCTTGGGGCATTTTCTGCACATTAAGGCTGCAATGGGTTTGTTTTGCACTTAAGTTGATGCATGGGCTGTGGGCATTTTATTAGCTTGAATTCTTATCATGTGTGCTCCATTTTCAAGTATCATGTGTGTGCTCCATTTTCAAGTATCATGTGTGCTCCATTTTCAAGCATTTAACGATTCTTAAGTTGGCCCTTTTGAGTTTCCTTTTGAATTCTCATTCACAAGTTGTATTGCTTTCAGCCTGCCTTCCTTTTCTTTTACCATTCTCATAGCTAACTACTCAGACGACCATATGCATTTGCATGGGCATTTGGGCAACTATAAGTGGGCTTTTGTCAGCATTCATGAAATTCTGAGAGAGCATCGAGTCCAAATCGATTGAGAGAGAGATTTGAGGGCTGAGCCTGGAAGCATTTGAATACCCAAACAATTTGCATAAAGGAACTTACAAAACACAAAGAACGTTAGAAAACTGAAATCAAGTGCACAAAGTGTTAATACAACGTCATCTTTCGAGGACTGAACCAATACACAGCCATTTTGGTCATTCATCTCTTCCAACGTATAGAGATAGCTTATATATATCATACGCAAACTGAGCTTCACAATAGCCAATACAGAATTAAGTACTACACATTTTTATTTGGCTCGCTACAAGAGCCTTCTTCAACTCTTGAGAAGACACACCAGAATTTTACCTCTCAAGCTTGCGCTCTTAGGATAAGTACATTAAACGGTTGACAAACACCACAAAACCTACCACAATCATATAGTACTACTAAGCTTTGCTTGCGTAGAAGAGTTGATCGGGCGAGGAAGTTAGTCCTTAAAAGCCTGCTTGTTCACAGAGATCTAACAACTCCAGGGTCTGCAATGCCAGGTAGAACAGATAAGCATCAGTTCAACAAAATGGGACGATCACCACGTCTGGTTACTGTGTCCAGAATTAGTTTTGCAAGAACACTCTTCAGAAACTTCTTTTGTTGACAATCTTTGAAACTCATTTATGGGGGAAAAATCCTTTCTTGAGAAAAGATTACAAAATATTTTCAAATTCTATAAAACTATTTCAGGTACAAAATGAGCTAGATAAGTTTTTTTTTTTTTCCCCAAAAACAATTTCTAAAAATTGTTCATCAAAAGAGACCGTGAAACACCAAATCCGAACCACATAGGGTTAAGAGACATGGAAAACAACCGAAAAATCAAGTATAGCTGATTTTCCACATACCTCTGGGACAGAGAGCTCAAGTCGAAACTTTGGGCCATCATAGTGATGCAAGACTGGCCTAAAAGCATCTTCCTCCAAAGCATTGCAGAGTTTCCTAATACGGATTCTCACCTATTTGACAAAGAAAAAAAAAATAGTCAGTTGCAACTTGCAAGCTTCCAAAAGGACAAATACTGAAACTACACAATTGCATACATCAGATTTACCTGAGCAGGGAAGCGTGATTCTCCTTTACATTTTTTATCTTCCCAAGCAGTAGGATCGATGTTAGAACCCCCAAAACTCACAGCCTGAATGGAAGAAATTTAGATACAGTAACAATTTGTTCAAAAATTTGTGCAACAACGAAAGCATTAAACTTCTAAAACCAGTGAGAACAGTAAACTAATTAAAACATTCTAAAAAGCAGTTCAGTAACAAAGAAAACAAAGAAAATTGAGTTATACTTGCCCAGAACAAGCTAATTTAATCATCTACCGATCCCACCCAGTTCTACATTTAGTATAATACATTAGACATGGGAACACATCTAACACAATTAGTACATTATTCCAGAATAAAAACTGACTCTCCTGATCTTACAACTTACGATTTTCCAGATGGAAGATTGTCAAGTTCACACACACGCACATGGAGAGAGAGAGAGAGAGAGAGAGAGAGAGAGAGACGGTTTCCATCAAGACTTGAAAGCGAATCAGTCTTTACTCCGACTCAAACTAAAACTGCCCCAAGGAATGCAGAACAAAACAACGGAGAGTTCAAAAGTAAGTTAGTGACAAACCTCAAAAATACCATGCAGTTGATGAGTGGTATAGTTGTACAGAAACAAAGGCAAGCCTGGTGTTATTGCCCGAACAGAGTCTCTGTATCTCGGAGGCAAACCTGCAATATGAGTATTTTCCAAAAAGCAAGAATTACATTCTATGCAATGATCTGAAGCAAGAAGGAAAATAAACTATCATAACTAGTGCATATTTACGTCCAAAGACCATATTAATAGCAACAACAGGTACTGGGTTCCCTCCCAAAGTCAACTTCCTATGCAAACAATTCATTTTGGTTTAACTGAACATATCTACAAATTAGAATATATTAATACTATACAAGACCAAATGATCAATTAGTGCTTAGTAAGTCCACCTGTTCTGTAGAAGATAAGATATACCATTTCTAAGATGTTACAATCAATTAGCAAAACTAGTCAAAGCTAGGATAAAAAGGGAGTAATAATATGATTACCAAATAGTTGCCTCTTCAGATCTTCCTGCATAGTGTCATTGTTACAAACAAAAATGTATCCACCCAACACCTCATTCCTTGGAAGCGTCTCAGCAGCTGGCAAGGTTTTGAACCTTTTGTCTGCTGCACTGATGTTATCATTGTTGTTGTTGATGTTATAGCTGTTGGGCTCTTTGTTGTGGTTGCTGAAACCATACTTGCTTCCAGTCAGGTTTCCCACATTGTTGCCATTGCCCTTCTGATACACTCCATTGATATTGTACATGCTACTTCTGAAGGAACTTTTGTTCAGGTCCTCCGTAATTTTGTGGTCCAAATTCAGCATGTTGAAGTTAAAGGTTTCAAATTTGTTGTCTTCCTGAAAGCCAACATTATCCCTTGGCCTTATCTCAGTGGGGCCCTTTGACAGATCAAGGTTGTTCCTTCGCTCACCCTTTGATCTGGTCTGTTCAGCTAGTTTAGAAGCAGCCATTGTCCACTTGTGATCCTCTGAGACTTTTGGTTGTCCGCGAAGCTGATCACTCAATTGCCAAAAGTTGTTCATGCTCTCCATAATGACAAGAAAACTGCTGAATTAACTGGAACAAGAAACCATATGAGAATTTGGTCCAGCGAAACAGGATAGAACTCCGTGAACAGGAATACGATTGCTAAAAACAACAACGGAAATGCTCTATGATGTATGAATTGAAATGAACGCACAAGGCAATAAAGCATAATCCGTAAGGGTATGGGGCTAAAATGGCTGCAGAATTACTGTTAAAACATTCACTCTGCAATTAGAAGTTTTCAATGGTTGATCCAATTGCTCAACAGAGCATAAAAGTAGAACCAGGATGTAGTCATTCGGTTGAAAGTAATTGCAGAGAGAAAAGTTCCACAGCTATAGGCTTAACTTCTAAGAACTGAGTAGATAAACCTTAGATGATTAGAGCAGAAATCTTAGCAAACATCAACAACAACAATAACATAACCCATCTAGTCCCCAATCATTGGGGGTATGGGCGGGGGACGATTGGAGACAGACCTAATCTTTGGCAATATGCACAAAGTGGCTGCTCTCAGAGTACCACTCAAACAATGGCCCCCCTAAACCTCCAAGAACCGAGGAGCTACATGGACGTTTTGCTGCAGAACCATACCCTTAAATCAAAACCGAAAGGCATCAGGGAGGGCAGGCCTAGAGACCCAAATTAATTTATGTGCTCATTACCATGCTTTATTCATGGTCCAGAGCATCTCACTAATGAGCACAAAAGAAATCTTAGCAAACATCCACATATTATTTTCAACTAGATACTCTCCAATCCTAACATGTCATAAATCAATAGTTTAATGACCAAAACTGGTAAAGAAACATTTTGAAAAGCAAAATCTTATTATCATAATCACAAATTTGCCCACCCAATAAACTTGCAGCAAAAAATAAAAGAACTCCATACATACAGAAACAAATCGTCGCTGTACCAAGAAGTCCATCTCACAAGAAAATAAACCAAACCAAACCTAGCCTTATGTCCCAATCAATTAGGATCAGCTACATGAATCATTTTTTTCCATTGACCTCTGTGAAGGGCTACCTATTCACTTAGACTTTGGTAGACTCATGCCTCTGCGCACTACAACATCCAATGTCAATTTGCGTCTTCCCCTCCCCGTAGTGTTACTACCCAAAACTATCCTATCAACTCTCTCACAACACAAAGAACAAGATGACAATAACAACGCACATCGTACAAGAATCTTATCAATCAAATGAATAAACAAACAAGCAATCTTCCATTCTACGCTGAAAGTAGTAAGCAACATAACATTGATAAAAAAGGAACTCCACTGGTGGAAATGAAGCAAATTGAAAAGACTTCAGAACTTTCCCGGGGAAATTAATGCTCTGTTTGGAACATGCGAAAGAGAGGAGATAAAATTATTAAGAAAGAAAGTGTGAGGAAAACGTAGAGGAATGTTTACTGTGCTCAATACTTTATTTTGTTACTTTCTTCTTCTTAAACCAAACAAGGGAAGAGAAACTATTTTAATTTTCCCTTGTCTTCCTTTCTTTTCCCCAAGATCCAACCAAATGGAACAATTTCCTTCTAGATCAGAATCTATATGACCTCTTTTACTAATTGAATACTATTTTCTGCTTAACTAAACAGAGAAAACTTCATAAAACCTTTCCTCGGCTCCTAGATCTGTATTCACCCAGAAAAATGACATCCAACATATGACCCACAAAGAAAAAATCAATCATTTTGGAAAAGCAGGACGTGAACTGAGGAAAACTCAAAGTCAACGTTGACACATACTCCGTGGTAGAGAAACCATCGAACATTTCCTCTAATTAAGCATTTAATCCAAAACCCACAAAAATCCCACTAAATCTAGCAGCAGCATAAACTAATCCACTACACAGACATGCGATGCAAAAATTATATGAGCTAATGCTACTCAAATGAAAGATAAATTATGCGAGCTTGAATTCAGCACAAATGCAGCATATAGAAAAAAGTGGCTGACCTAGTAACCTTACAATTGACGGAGTCAGTATGTTTTTCACAGATAAAGCATGAATTCAAGTCATGAAATGATAAGTTCTAAGATACTTGTGAATCTAATTTAGTTGATCGTATCAGTTGAATGAACCCTAGATTCGGGGATCCAAGGCCAGAGAGAGAGAGAGAGAGACGCACCTTTTTCTCTCCTCTGCGAAACACCGGAAAACCAAAGTGGATTTTCCGGAATTTATAGGAACCTATTTCACTAAAGTACACACGGGTTTGGATATAATTACCAAACTGCCACGGTGCGTTTGAAGTTTCGTCATGAGGCTTGGTTTGGCTTGGTTTCCAACATAATCAAATATCTCTGAAGCAGCCTGTATACACTTCAATTAATTTTGAAGTCATGAAATTAATGATTGGTCAAATCCATTTATGACCCCAAACTGTGAGTTCAAAGCATCATCTTGAAAGACAAAATACTTATTGGTTTCTCATGCTCATTAGGTCAAATTCAGGATTAGTGACGATTTGAATTTATTAGAGAAAAATTCTACATGCATGCACAATTTTACATCACTTGTGAGTTGTGATTAAGAGCATCTCTGACCCTCACTCAAATTTTTATTTAAATTTGAGTAAAAAGTTAGGCAAAGGCTTCATTTGGTAAAAAGTTCTCCAACGAACAAATACCAATGTACGTATAATTGTGGAAATTTCAGTAATGACAGTTGGAAATTTTGAGGAACAAAACAAGCTTTTTAAAAAAATTGATTAAAAATTTGAATATTAATTTGGTTTGAGTAAAGTGGTTGTTTCCAAAATGATATAATCAATTTATTTGCTAAAATTAAGAGTGATAATTTTAGCAAATGGCTTCCTCATTTGCTAAAATCTTGGTTGATTTTAGCCAATTATGACTAAGGTTTGCTAACATCAACCAATATTTAGCAAATGAGGAAATCATTTGCTAAAATCAAGGTTAATTAACAAATAAGTTGATTTTATCATTTGGAAAACACACAATTGGGTATGAGCGTAAGGGTGAAGTAAGCTTAAAGAGGTTTTACTCATAATTTGATTTTAAATCATATAACAGGGTAAGGACGGGAGATGCTCTTCTTTTTAGAATGCGAGGTTGACATGGATCCAACTTTGTTCACTTCCCTTTTCTTTCCATTTTCAAAACAAAAAATTCAAACATAATATTTTTTTTTTCAATCATTACTTACATTTCTCTCTCCATTCATTACATCATTATTCTCATTTCTATCTCTATCTCTCTTCAATCATAATCTCATTATTCTTATTTTCAAAAATCCAAACACTATCTAAAAAATTCTTCTCAAATTTTCTTGTTTTTTTCAAAACCCATCCAAACACAGCCTAAGTAATTTGAATTATTTTCAAAATGTGCTTTTATGCTCTCGTTCAAAAGGTGCAGGAGGTGGATTTCTATGAAGTGCTGTCGACCAAGTGGTTGTGAACCGTTGTATAATTCAAAAGATGCCGAAAGGTGGATTTCTTTTAACTGAGAAATGTTTTAAAACTTTCATGGATTACCAAAAAGCCGCCAATTAAGGTTGTGTTTGGAATGCTTCAGGCAAGATCATTTTCACGATTTTTTTTTATGCTAAACTTTTTCTCGCTTTTAACTAACAAATATTTTGTTTGGTCTGATCATTTGCTGCATGACATTCGAATCTTAAGACTCTTTTTTTTTTTTTTTAATTCCTATAGTTAAGAGAAGTTTAAAATGTAGAAATAAATAGTTATTAAAAGTTGAAGCTTTTTCTTAAAAAAAAAATAAATCTATGAACAATCAGTAATCCATAACAATAAATGGGAAAAAAACCTACTATCTCCCTCTCAAAAAATTGATCTACTATGAAAAGATAAGCAATTTTCGAATAAAAAAAGAAGTATTTCCCTACAAATTTTTAAAAAAAAAAAAAAAAAAACCTATTGTTACCAAATTAAAGAACTCATTGAGCTCTTTAATTTGGTGTCAAAAAAATTATAAAAATTATGCAGGAAAGTATTTTTTATCCAAAAAATGCATATCTTATCTTAGTGGATTAACTTTTTGGAATGGGTAATTATCCATAGTTGATCTTATTGTGTACCCTATTTCTAAAAAACTTGTGTTCTTTGATCAATATTATATCAGATGATATTTTAAACATAATATCTCAAATCAAATCACATGTAAATAAATACTTCACCTCACATAAATTTATGAACATTTTTAATCGAGTTGGTTTCATAATTAAAGTAAGGGTGTAATAATGGATCAATCATTTGTTGGCGAATTTCAGCTAATGGGTCTCCATTCAGTGTTACAATTATGTGCCTGATGATCAAACATGGAGTATTTGAATAAACCAAA
This sequence comes from Gaultheria prostrata, assembly GCA_036023075.1. Taxonomy (NCBI): domain Eukaryota; kingdom Viridiplantae; phylum Streptophyta; class Magnoliopsida; order Ericales; family Ericaceae; genus Gaultheria; species Gaultheria prostrata. The sequence continues at coordinate 75,201 of JAXBDA010000222.1, read as the reverse complement.
CCAAACCGAGCCTTATGTCCTAAATTAATTGGGGTCGGCTACATGAATCATTTTCTTCCACTGAGCTTTTTCAAGTGCTGCTTGCTCACTTAGTCCTAGTAGACTCAAATTCTTGCGCACTACCACATCTAATGTCGATTTGGGTCTTCCCCTTCCCGGAACGTTGCTACTCAAAGCTAGTATTTGAATAGATAGAGAATAAATAAAGGGTATGTAAGTTGTATAATGATGGAGATAATGGGTCTAGCTGTAATGTTTCTTGAGATCAAGACCAAAACTTATCAAAAATTTTGTCACTTGAAATCAAGTTCCCTACTTTCCATGATTTGGATAGTTGGTGACACATTTTTTCCCAATCATCAATCGGCAATAGGTTTGATTTTTTGTAAATTGAGCTTTTTATTTCAACCAAAACAAAACAAGTACAATTCAAGGGAGCCATTTCCCTCCCACCAAAAGAACACAGCCAAAAGCAAATACAACACACATTAGAGGCTCTTCTCATTTGATCCGAGTTTCTCTCTTGTTATTATTTCTATAGTTGAAATTGGAAACCGCACTCTGATTAGCAGTAATTGTTAACCATGTGGCTGGCATTGCGAAACCGAGTATGGAATGGTGTTGCAAAACCATATTACACAAATATTGTTGTTATATATCTCAGCTAGCCTTGCGGGTTGTGCACGGCATTGGACATCCTTTTGAGCAACGCATACTGCATTTTGCATATCTATACCTATCCCTGCTGGTTGTGCAAGGATTTCCAATTATCCCACCCCCGCGGTTGTGCTGGGGAGTATGCAGTTTTCTTTTCTTTCTTTCTTTATTTTTTTCCCTTCCTGGGGTATGTCCTTGTAGGCTGTACGATTAACCTTTTTTTATTTCAAGTTGATTTACACCCCAAAAAAAGAAAAACACATGCTAGCGTCAATATAAGTGTAGTTGGTGCAAAAGGATTAGGATGTAAAACAAGTATTTGTAACCGTCGTTAGGAGGCTGTCGCAAAAAGAAATAAAAAAATTCGATGACTTTTTATCGACGGTAAGAGCCATTGGAAATGATTAATTTTACTGTTGTGAATACTTCGCAATGGTTTGACCCAGGCAAAAAGTATTTTGATTTTGCCTGCGGTGCAAAGGGAACCTCTTAGCAACAAGTATTTGCGACGGGAATAAAATCGTTGCAAAAGAAATTATTTTTAATTAATTTTTTCTATCGCAAAAACTTGTATGATCCTAATCCTTTTCAGCCGGTGGGAAATACTTCTTTTTTCTTTTGCATCGGGTTAAACCGCCACAATTCATGTGAGTTAATTTAAGAATTAAATTGAGAATCCGGGATCCCTGTAGCATCCCCTTCGCGCTACAGGGGCATTACAGGGGTGTAACATCCAACCCAGCAAATTAATAGTCCGGATTTAAAATAAAACTCTTCCATTGTAGCGTGGAAGGGGCACTACCGGACCTCGGATCCTTAAATTTAAGCATAAAAGCGTCGTTGAACATTTCAATCAACAAATCATTTTTTATTATGGGTCTTGGTGATGTGTGCCCAATAGGCACAGATAAGCACACAAATAAACAAAAAACACACACATGCTTCAATACACATTTTACACTTTTCAATACACTTTCACATATTTACATACATTTTTCACACATTTCAATGCATTTTTTTAACCTCAACGTGTGCCTACACGTTAGCATTTTCCTTTGATTATTACACTTTCTGGGAGTTAATTGTTGACTTTTGAACTTCAGGTGCGCAAAATTGAAAGCAAGTCATTGTCGAGTGGGTATTCTGTATTTTATCCAAGGAACTGTACACGTGGTAGATCCTGAATCCACATACAAGAATGACCTGTCATCATAATTACGAAGGAAGGAACGTAACTCGGGCTGAACCGGCGTCAGAACCGGGTTATCGATATCTTTGTCTTGATTCAAAAGGGCAGAGCCTCACTTGCCTGCTCATTTTGCCTTCGTCTTCACTTCTCACTTCTCCTTCTGGCGAAACCCTAAAAAAATCTTACCTTTTTTTGTATTAGTCGCCATGGACATGTCGGTTGACTTCGATCGCCTCCTGTTCTTCGAGCACGCTCGTAAAGCTGCCGAAGCTGAGTACGAGAAAAACCCCCTTGATGCTGAAGTTCGTATCGCCTTTTTTTTCCCCCCTTTTGTTTCATTGGATTTTGTTTTGTTTGTAGTTTATAGATCTTTTCTGATAATCTTTGCAGAATCTGACGAGGTGGGGAGGCGCGTTGCTCGAGTTATCGTCGTTCCAGAATGTTAACGAATCAAGGAGGTTGCTTCTAGGTATTGATCGCCATATCATTTCACGTAGTCGATGGTTATATGGATTGGTAATTGGGTATCAAGTTGTGGAAGTCCAGTGTGGCAGTGTTAAACCGTTTTCGCGGCAAAAGTAGAAAATTGTAGGAAGAAACAAAGATTGTGACTTTATGCGCAATTAAAGCGAGCATTGGTTTGGATAGATGTAGATTTTAGTAGAAGGAATGTAATCTTCAATCTCAACGTGTGAAAACTTTATAGCCAACTCCTTTTTTTTTTTTTTTAAGAAAACTTTATAGCGAACTCAAAATCAATTGGCAATGGGTGCAGAGGGTACTCATGTTATTGAGTGATCTCCATTTCATACCTGAGCAATGTGGTTTGTTCTCTAACATCCCTTATGTGAGGGGCGGAGCAAGGAGTCAATTAGTACAACATTTACAATTTCTTTTTGCTTTTTGATAATTGAAAAAATATGCTGAAATGCTAAAAAAAGGCTTTTAACACTCCTTCCGTCCCCATTCTTTAATTATATATTGTGATTTATGCTGTTTTAGACGATTTTGAAAACTTTGTTTAATAGACCTAATCGAGATAGTATATAAAGAGGATCCATGTTGCATATAAAAAGTATTACCAATTGAAAACTATAATAGAATTTAAAATATGGATAGAACGAGGGACAAAAGAATGAAGAGGAATTTTCTATTGTCCATAACATTCAATTTCATTTGCAATTGACCCGAGAACAATTACATTGACACATCAAACAAAAAGTAGTTAAGTGGAGTAGCTAATCTAGTTCATAACATAAATTTTTGTTTCAAATTGACTCCAACGGTTTTTCATTTTCTAGAATCGGTGTATGATGTAGTCTCATTTGTAATGCTTAAAAAAATCTCTCTCTCAATACACAATCAAAATAAGGTATCCAAAATAAATGAATCCAAGTCAATGCACAAGTTAAATTCTAACTAAATTCTTAACCTCTAGTTCCAAATCCGGGGTTGTTTCCTATTTGCTAAAATGGAATATCCCATAAAAGTTGAGTTTTAGCAAGATTGCTAAAATTACTTTTGGTTCCCATTAGCTAAAAACTAAGTTGCTAAAAGTCAATTTTCTCTCGCACCAAGGTAATTTTAGCAAATGGGAGTTGGTGATTTTAGCCAACGGAAAACTCACCAGTGATAAACAGTCAGATACAAGTCATTTACCTATAATGTCGCCAACTTTGATTTGTGTTAGAATATTTGGAAAGAGAGTAATGAATTGCATTGAGTTTTTCACGTTTTATAAAGAAGGGAGCCTATATATAGGCTTACAATGGAGGGATCTCCAAGTAACTAAGTTAAATTGGGAGGGGAATCTTAGACAATGAAGGAAATGTGTTACATAGGAAAATATGGGAATAGGAAATATATCTATATATACTAACATCCCCCTCAAACTGAAGGTGGATGAAGCCGACTTGAGTTGTAAAGAGAAATCGAAATAACTGCGGCAAAGGTGGAGTTGTTGGGAAGTGCTAATTGATAGTTAAGATCCCCGGGCAGAATGACCGGAGAGTTGGGGATGAGAGCGCACGGGCCTTGATCCGAGGGGAAATCCGGATGAGTGAGCCAATTGACCAATCATGGTCGGGCATCGAGATCCCTTGTGGGGAGAACCACAGAAGCTAAAATGGGAGAGATCTGGGGCGCGAAAGACGAAAAGCTAGAGAGGCCGCGAGTGGTGTTTGATGATAGCGATAGATTAATCAGAGATTGGTCGATGGGGATTAAACAGAGATTGGTTAATCATGATGGTGGTGGTTAACTGGAGATAGGTTAACAGAGGTCAGCCGGAGGTTGGTTAATGAAGATTAATCGGAGGTTTGGTTAATGGTGATGTTGGTGATTAACTAGGGATATGTTAAAGGTGATGGAAGTGATCCGATTGGCTATTGGCGAGGGAGGTGAGTTTAGATTTGTTAGTGCCCGGCATCGAGTCATCACTTCCAATCCAAAATCAATTGGCAACGAGTGGAGAGGTCCCTCATGTGATTAAGTGATCTTCCATTCCACACCCAAGCAATGTGAGTATTTTCTAACACGACACAATTACAGGAGAATAGTAGATTTGGCTATAGGGGTTATAGTTTAGAGGTAGAAGAGATGTATTTTATTTATCGAAATAATCATCTAATCGGGCACAATAAAGTTCTTGATCTGAATGCCAAATCCATATGTGAAGTTTGAGTTTTGAAAACCTAAATTTGGCTAGTTCATTGGTTTCCGGTATCAAATCCCTTGATTTCAAATCTACGTCTATCAAATAGTTGTGTTTTGGGGAAAATAGGTTTTTTTTTCCAAGGCAATCGAGTGTTTAATATTGTCTCTGTAGGAAAGAAGTTGAACTATCGTTCTGTTTGAGTGAAATGAATGTCACTTTGTGGGAGAATTGGGGTTTATAGAACTCACAGTTTTGTGTTTTGATGGTCTATCTATGTAGAAAGCATATCAAAGCTGGAGGAGGCTTTATTGATTAATCCGAAAAAGCATGATGCTCTCTGGTGCTTGGGGAATGCTAATACTTCTTATGCATTTCTGACCCCTGATCAAGATGAGGCTAAGAGTTATTTTGATAAGTCAGCCCTGTTCTTTCAGCAAGCTGTTGATGAGGTAAATTTTGGTTATAGTATGAGATCCAAATGCTTGTGTCTGTTGTGTACTTGTGTAAATGTTTACGGTCGGGCTTGTTTTGGGAAGATTTGACCGAGAGTGCTTATGTTTTGTAGGACCCAGGGAATGATCTTTACCGCAAATCTTTAGAAGTTTCTGCTAAGGTACAATCTCCCTATCATTCATCCAGTTCCTTAACTTCAAATGTGCGCTTCGTTGTGTTCTGTTAGATTTGCTCTGAAGGACTGACTGACTTTGAGAGAAAATATTGCTGTGCTCATTATAAAAGGCTCATGATTACTTTGCATATAAGTTTGCGTTTGGTCGTCTATGTTGCACTCTGGTGGTTCTTTTTAATACTCTTGACTTGATTGTTGGCGTAGTGTTGCTTCATTTTTGTATATTTCCTCTTGTCATTTATTATACTACTATTTTGGTAGCAGAGGAGAAAGAGAAGCACATGTTTGTTCAGTGCTGTTAGGCTGTCATATGCAGTTCAAAGTGGCTATTGATAATTATCAAGTGTGTGGGAACTTTACCCAAAAAGGGGTCTATTTTCCTTGACAGAATATAATAAATTGAAGTGATTTGGGAATAATGCGAAGTGAAACTATAATGCGGAAGGGAAGCTCCATCTTTAAGTTTGTGAAGTGGCAACCGAGAATTATAATTTGTTTTCCTTCTAGAAATGGTTCAGTTTCTTCTTTATTAGGCCTGGAATGGAAAATATGATGTTTTCTATGGTCTTTATGGACTGTCTGAAACGTAGTGCTTACATATGAATTCCTTTCTCGTTTTATCACACAGCTCATAGCATACACAATCTATAACAATTTGTCCAATAGCCCTCCTAAAACTGTGCACATATTATGTCTGTGAGTTGATGATCTGGTATCTTTTTACATAACCAGTTTCTATTGTTATTATTTCCTATGGCGTATGTGTTTGTGGAGAAGGGTTTTAGTGTTTACAACAAGTGTGACGAGGGATACCGCATCTTGTTCACCATTATCTTAGTAAGGGATGAAGATTTAAGCTAGTGCACCTTTTACTCCCGTCAATTCTCTTTAGCCCTACTAGAGACTTACAAACATCATTGCCCTTGTAGCAAAGAGCTAATAATCTTTGGCTGCAGTAGAGTACCCTTGAACACTTATTGATCTAGTAATTTTCATTTTTCCTTTATAATGTATTTTAATGAAGTGCCATTGGTACTCGGGAAATTTGGAGCACTTTTTTTTGTTAGCCAAACTTGTTGTTAGGCTTGTGGTTTTGTTGTTGGTAAATTATTTTTCCAAATTCGTCGATGATATCATTGTCTTCTGTTTTCCTAGGCACCTGAATTGCACGTGGAGATTCATAAACAGGGCTTTGCTCAGGCTATGGGGACTGGACCTTCAACTTCAACTACTGCAAAGGTGATTTTTTAGGTTATTGCCAGCATGTCTTCTTCTTAGCTCTAGTTCCTCATCACTGTAAATGAAGTGTAATCTGTAAACATAGGTGTTATGCCCAGCTTTCTTTGGGTTGCTGTTTGTTATGCTGCATAATATTATTCTGAACCAATGTCTTGGGACTTCCATCTGGCCTGGCTTATGAAATTTTATTGTGCAAGAGTAGCGGGTCTACTGATGCACGGACAACTTTTTTGGCCGGTTACTGGGGGATTGAGTAGGTTGTCACTGCAGCTTTGAGTAGGTTGTCCAGTTGTCTCCTCCATGTGACTGGGAAGTGGGAAATATGAAAATTTTCTGATTGTCAGAACACAAACCCATGTTTCGGTTTTGTGTTCAACCCATGTTTGTGTGGTTTTGTGTTCAAGCTTGAAGGAGCTGTTGTGAAATTCCTGCATGGAGATTTGGTGCAGTTTGCTTGCATTCCATGGGCAATGCTGCTGTAATATTGAGTCATGGGTAGCATCTCTCCTTCATTTCCTCGATGAAACGCCTTCTGTAGTGGTGCATTTTAATGGGAGATTAACCCGGGTTTCATGCTGGTTTTTTATACTGAGATAGTTTGGGGGGGGGGGGGGAATATAGTTTTTCCAAGTGATGTACTCCTGTTCCTCTTTTTTTTTTTTTTTGTCTTTTATATCTGATAGCGTGTTCTCTTGTGCTTGAAGTGCTTGATAGCTTTTCTTTGGTCTCTTGCTTTCAGAGTCAGACTGCGAAGAAAAAGAAGAATAGTGATCTTAAGTACGACATCTTTGGATGGATAATCCTTGCTGTTGGAATTGTTGCATGGGTGGGGTTTGCAAAATCAAATGTTCCTTCTCCTCCGCCTCCTAGATAAGTTGAGGTTCTGCATACAATGCCGGTATTTATCAAAATGCCTATCACAGGCGTTCCCTCCGATGTGTTGAAAATGCCTTCCTTCGTCGTTTTAAGTTTTGACCTGAGTTAATGTTTTTTCACTGTGTAAACGGATGTAATAATTTGGTTCAGACATGTGTTTTTTATTCTCTGTAGCCAGTAGAATATTGGCAGATTTCAGTTTTGATCTGGGTTAAAACCTAGTGTAGGAGCTATTTGCTGGCCGGCAAACTATGAACCTATATATTTATCATTGTGCTTTGAGGCTTGGGTTTTTTTTTTTCCCTTTCTTTTACTTCGTTTGCTGGAGGGAGAAGAGCTGGTATGATGGTATTATACCCGAGGCCTGTTTGGTTGTTATTGCTTATTTGCTTATTTTGTATATGGATCTAGACGTTAAGATCAAAAGAAACTAAGCAATGATTACCAAACATGCCTGCAAAGTCTGAGTGCAGCGCTAGTGATCTCGTTTGGCTTTTCAAAATTTTCAAACTGGAATCGAAGGCAGCTTTGCTTTTAGAGACTTTTTTCTTTCGATAACCAGATGTCCGGATCAGCTTGTGTGCACCTTGACTAATTTCAGTGACCTGGAGGTAACGACTGCGCATAGCTTCTAGTGGCCACAAGCTGAGACGAACTTGAAACGGTGAGACCTTTGGTGGGATGGAGACTTCATCTCTATGTTCCACAAGACGTGGAGCGGAAAAAAGGGGGAAAACTAATGCTGGAGGCTAAGCGGATCATGTGATTCTTCTCAGTTGTGACTTTAGCTAGTAGGCAAATGCATGCAAGTTTCCAATCACTTACCCATTTGGACACGGGGATCCCAATGTGCCTTTAATTTAGGCCTCATCTCAAGCTTGAAAACACAGGTTGAAGAGTCCACTGTTTAGAGCTAAACGCGAACAAAAACCTCCGAAGAACGATAGCTTAACTATTGAGTTAAATAGGCTTGCTGTGTATTTTCTAAATTGTAGTCGCTGTCCATTTGGTTGAAAAAAAAAAAATCCAATTTTGCTAACTAGGTTGCTGATGCATGGGTGTTTCGGCAAAAATAATTCAAATTATTATAAAAAAAGAATAATTCAAATTTTGTATCTTTTAGATTTCTCTAGTCAAGGCAAATTAATAATCTAGAAAAAATCGACGCAAAACTAAAAAATACAATTTATTTTTTTAAGACAAAATAATACTCATACTAATCAATTTGAATTATTTTTTGGCAAAACACCTGATTGACTATCCTCAGCATTTTTTTGGCCACGTCATCGACGCTGGAAGTTTCAGTTAAGTTCGCCAGAACTCCCTCTATCCCCTTCCCTCCCTTTTTCGTGCTGCGTTTCCAGAGCAATTGACCGGGAAATGGCGTCGGAGGCGAAAGTATGGGGTGGCGCCGCCGTGTCACTCCGTCGTTCTCTCAACCCGTTCTCCAGTCGTGTCTCTTTCCAAAGCGTCGAACCTCCGCGAGTCCGGTTCGTAGCGATGGCTGTCGTGAAGAGAAACCCTAAGCGTCTCAAATACTCTGCTCCTAGCTTTACCAAGGTTACCTTCTTTCTATCCTCATCTATATTTGAGACGAAATTAAAGTGATTGCTTTAGTTGAGTGAACTTGTGGATAATATTGTCCTAAAACCATAAAAGAAATTAGGGGACCTTGAATTTGTGGAGAATTGGCAAACCAATAGAAACACAAAGCGCAAAGAATAATCAAGCAATAAACAAAGAAAGCAAGACACATATTTTAGTCCTTGTTTCCCCAATTGTGTAGTTGAGTGCAAAATTATGGCTCACATCAGTTTTCACTGTGTATAGCAATGAAGAAGGTAGTACACCTCATTGGCTGGTAAAAGATAGCGAAGCACAAATCAGACCGAATCAGACTTCTTAAACCCAATAGATTTTATCTTGTTCTAAAAGATATTTTTCTCTCTCTTTTATTTTTTAAACTGGTAAGATAGATATTTTTTGAACTGTTAACTTGTTATCTTGTTTCGGACATTTTGATGCTATCTTGTTTTAAAAGATATTTTCCTTTGAACCCGAACTTAAGGTTTAGAAAATGTATGAAATGTTAACAGAGTGTTTATCAAGCGGTTCTTATTAGTGAACTCGTGATTGGTGATCTTCTGAGATTTGAGCTTTATTTAGTTTAGGACTTGTTTAGTTCTGGTGCCCAAAGTTTGGGATGCGTCTTTACTGGATTATATGTATGGGAAAAAGAGAGAGTCTACAAATCAATGGAACCACCCATGTTCTAGCGAAATCTTCATTTTGTGCAGATACCTGTAGGAGAATATACGTACATAGTATAGGTTTGTAACTTCGTAGATACATATTTGGGTACTTTTGTATTTATTGCACGCAATACTTATCAATTCCATTGAGTCATGTACAATATTTCGATCCAAAAAAATTTAAAAATAACGGATTACAGATTGAATATAAGTAGTTTTTGGCCCAGTTTGTTATGTCAGATATTACGGTTCAGCCGCAAGAAGGATGTAGAAAGTTTGCATATGAAAAATTCAGGTTTCTGTGTTGTATAGCTGATGATATCTCTGAAAATGTCAGGAGGATGGATTGTTTTATGTCGAAGTTGATCCATCTGGGGAAGAGAGTTGGAAATTGGATCCAGTTGTCAAGCTTTTGAAAGAGGGAGCTGTTGGGGTCATCCCTACTGATACTGTGTATGTTACTCCTCTCTCTACTAAGCAAATCACTCGCCAGTCCCCCTTCTTCCCAAAATAAAAAGCGGAAAAAAGGGAAAGAACTATGATGCTAAAGAAAGTTGTAGGTGTATTGAAGGCCCGGTTATAACCCCTCTATTATATTTAATTTACCTTTAGACTTTAGTATTTCTAAGCGCCGTTTCAAGCCATACCTCATTGGTAGGCATTTTATGGTTTACATTGTTCTATCCTTGTGAATCATGCGATCAGGAGTTTGCATAAGAGTTTTTCACCATTTCAGGAGTTGCAGTAACACAAGCCTCAATTTTCTCAATTGTTAGTTGTTGCGTTGTTGCTACCATGGATAAATTTTCTGTAGAATAGCAGGAGTTTCTTGATAGCATTTATTAGTACGGCAGTACCCCTGTTTTTTATTCCACAATAACATTGCTGTTTAGTATTCATGTTGCCAACATTTGCTTAGCATGTTCATTGTGGCACCTTTTTAGTTATTTTTTAATTGGTTGACTTCAAATGAATTTTGTGTTGATAGGTATGCGATAGTTTGTGATATGACTAGTCACTCAGCTATTGAGCGCCTACGAAGGTAGATGCTGTCATTTGTTTTTAATCACTGTCCTCATCTCAACACAAGGTTTCTTTATCCTCTACTTGTTTGATGACAACGCTCTTATGTTCTGTCTTTCAGAATTAAAAATATTGAAACTTCGAAGGCAAGAACTTTGGTTCTCTTTGGTCTCTTCCTTTGATGTTCATTACAGAGTTGGCTGGCATTGACCTAGCTACTGGACAGGACATGTTAAAACACTTATTGCCTCCACTTGATTCGGTGGTGCTACCAAAATGTCTCTTACTATCGGTTGTAATACCTTTGCTGACATCATTGCCAATACTACAAGTTTTTATGCTTGCTAATGTCTTTCTGTTACTTCTGCAGCCCCTTAGTATATTGTGCCATTCCTTCCGGGACATAGACACGTATACAATGGGATTCCCTCGTGGTGATGGTCAAGGTGGTACAAACATATTTCGAGCCGTGAAGCATTGCTTGCCTGGGCCTGTAAGGACAATTAAGGATATTGCTTTCTGAACATATATACTTGTGTATTTATGGTGGAGGAAATCTAAGGTACCCAATAGTAGCATACTAGCATCCAAATGCCCTTTGAGAGTTGAACTATTTCGTCAACAGTCCCAGTACCAGTACCAGTCAGAGTTTTAGAACGAGGGGGGCCGATTTAAGAAAAGCATTTTCAACCAAAAATGTACTCAACATATCGTGTAGCTTGTGTAGTACATTACTATATTTTATATGAGATTGTTTTGTTTTTTGGTCAACAATTACAACACCCATGTGTAAATATTTTCGTCTACAAAAAAAATTGAGAAAAATTTACTCCCCCGTCCCAAATTCATAGTCTACTACGAAACTACGTGTAATTTTCAAACTAAAAAATAATGTACTTACGAACATAATTTGTTTTAGCAATATGGGTCTTGTTTGATGGATCTCATTGGGAACTATTATACGGTGCAAAAAAATTCAAAAACTATTTTGGTAAGTACATTTTTTTTTAGTTTGAAAATTGCACGTAGTTTCGTAGTGGACTATGAATTTGGGACGGAGGGAGTACATGACAATGTAGAATTATTTTAATTTTTTAAATATATCAAATCAAAATTATTGTATATTTCCATAGATTTTTTTATACTAATTTTTAATATCAGTAAACTTTTTAAACATGTGGGTGGGGGCACCCCGAGCCCCCTACACACCTCCGCCCATGCTCAGTACACTTGAAGATGTGGGGGATCGGAGTCAGTGGACCCATCATCCATTGGCCTTTACCGTTGCTGGTTGGCTTTCCTCCATTTCCTGTCCATGTTGATGCCAGCAGTTGCTTTTAATTTTGAGTGGAGACTGTGCAATAATTAAGTCTGTAGAAGAATGTAAACTTATAAGCATCAATATCTTTTGTGTGAGTTAACTCGGGGGCCTACCTGAAGATTATTTGGCTTCACTGTCTCTGCAAGTTTGACATAGTGCTTGGATCATAACATGATGCTAGTGAAACTTAGTTTTGACTGGATGCCATGGCTTTGGGTATTGTGAGTAACTCTAACTTCTGGAGTGGTGAACTGAGACTTGTAAATGAACTTTCTTTTCTGTCACAGTATACATTCATCTTAACTGCAAGTAAAGAATTACCCAAGCAGTGCAGAAGATATGGCGCTACACCTTCCAAATTTGCACACCGGAAAAATGTAGGTGTTCGCATTCCTGATGATGCCGTATGTCAAGCAATTCTAGAGCAGATGGAAGCACCATTACTATCAACGAGGTAACATGAAATTTAGCTATATCTTGAAGTGATGTTCGTATTCTCCTATGCTAATATGCAGCTCAAACAGTCTAACGGGTGGTTGTTTACCGCACATTAATTTGTAGCACTGAATGAATCTCCTTCGCTTCAGTGTCAGATCCCCGGAGGAAAATGTGTGGCTAATTGATCCAGTTGAAATAGCTGATGTGTATGGACCTGAGGTCTCTCTTTCTCTCTCTCTCACTACCTTTCTGCATGAACTGATATTTTCCACCGGTCCGATGGAATCAAATGATTTCAATGGCATGTGGAGTTCGTTACCACTTTCTCGAACTTTTTTCACCTACAAAAAACTTCCCGAAAATTTGGAGGAAGATAAAGATTGCAATTGCATTTTGAAGTCATGTGGAAGGTTTTTCTTTCTTTTGGTTAATTGCTTTTGGTTTTAATTGGTTTACCCACTGACATATTTTAGGATTGGAGAAGTTACCACACCTATAACTCAATTCACAACTACTTAGGCTACTTGGACCTGTCTTTCATGACAAATGTTATGTTGGTCTTCCTTTTTGGCAATTTCAACCTGGATCAAAGCAATATATTTGTTACAATTGAGTTGTGACCTTAAGTTTATTTGTTCTTTGGGAATCCCATGTTTCAATTGCTTTATCATTATCAAGTTATAATTTCTCGCTGTCTTACAAGGTGCAGAGCTTTGCTTCTAAATGATATGGAGAAACACCAGAATGAGCACCTTTGTGCTTTTAAATATCTTATTGGAGTTGCTCCTTTTGGTTTCAGGGTCTTGATTTTGTCGTCGATGCTGGTGTTAGAATGGCTGATCCGTCAACGGTAGTTGATATGACTGGGAGTTTCCCAAGAATTATTCGGCAAGGGAAGGTAATTGAGTCTACTTATTTTTTCAATCAATGCCTGGTTCAGCGTTCTGGTCTTGATGAGATTTACAGTTCGATGCTGCATGACTGCGGTATACAACTTGCCTCTTTCATTGAAGGAGGCAACGCATGTAAATTTAAAGCGTGCATTTTGCTCGAGTTTGGATTAGAGAACCTGCTGCCCATGTTTGGACATGCATGGAATAACACCGTACATGAAGGCTGAAGCTGATAAGAAACAACAATCCAAGATGAAACTAACTGTATTTAGACATGGAAGTTGGTTATGGGCTCTCAAGTCACTAAGAGATTTTAACACCCAACTGAACTCTGTGAACATAGAGTTGTCTTGTTATTTGGTCAAATTTGTTTGGTTTACGACATCCCATTTTTTGGAAATCGGGTAAAGGTCATGACAAAGATATCTGTCAACGGCAGGAAAGATGATGAGGTAATATATGAATGATGTGCATGAGTTTGTTTTAAAATGACCTTAGTCACCTAGTCTTGGGTAAAATGATCTAGATCTGGTGAAGGATGAAATAAATGGAATCTATTATAGATTGAAGAACTATAAGGGACGGACACAACCAAATTTGGTTGCCTGAAAATGTAGGAAGACCCTCGTGTTCTTTCAAGATCACTCCTGCCTTAGGTCTGGACCTATTTTCTTTTTAATCTTCGATAAGAGGGTAAGTTTCGTGGTTGCCTTATCCCATGCGTATCCTGTCTGCACTTGCGAACAATTCATGTTGTTCATTACTGCTCGGCTGTTTTAGAGAAATTACCTTGTTGTCTCCGTCTGTGGTGCTATCTTATGTATGAGCCGTTACTTTTCTAACCTTTTTCGATCTTTTGCGGAATTTATTTTGGTTTAGGGAAATACTTTAAATTTCGTCAATGCTAATTGCGCTATTGAATGTGGCGATTGTTTGATGGAATTCAGGGGCCTAAACAACCATGGATGGTAGCAGATGATGAGAAAGATGCTGATGCAAATAAAGATTAGCTCATTTCCTTGCACGTGAGCTTGCATTTTGTTGATGGTCGATCAGTCGTCCGGTGTATATAGAGTAAATGGTTCAGAATGATTCAATTCAAATGCACCACTGAAAATCAAGTGCTTCAAATCAATTAGTATCATGGGAAGTTTTATTAGCTTTCTGGTATAGTTTGATTGAGACTTGAGAGAACGGTTTAGTAATTTCCAAAACAATGGATGGAAAGGCTGCATTGTAATGAAATGTCGATGGATCAAGGTTCTGGAACAAAAGGACAAAAGGGCGTGGTTTAGGTTTCAGTTTTTCAATCTCTCTTTCTATGCATTCCCAACGTCTTTTCGCCCCATCACTTTTACGTCTTTGTTTTCGACTTTCCCTTTGTCTTCATCTATCGAAAAAATAATACATTTACTTCAAAAAAAATCAAATTTTATTTGTAAATAAAATAATCTCATTGATATCTGTAGTAAATTGTTGAGAAGATTTTGAATTTTTCTGTGAAAAAATCGTACCATTTTTAAGTTCTCGTTTTGGAGGCTGGACAAACATTTTGGGCAGGAGGGAGTACCATTTTAATTAAGATCTATACCTTCACTCACTGGTTTTATTTTCATTGATAATAGTAATAAAAAATCTTTTTATAACCAAACCATGAATATCAACAAAGCAGAGGTCAAGCAATGAGATTAGCTCCACAAAAACAATCAACACTTTCATGCAGGTTTTCATACAGGAAATTTCTGTTCAACCCCACAACGCTACTAAGATGAAGTCTTAACGAAAATATTTGTCCACTGGGAATACATTAGGCGAAAACAGAAAACGATCCTACAAAGACATTCTCCTCTCTCTGTTTTGTATCCTATCCATTACCACCACTTCCATGCAGGTTCACATTTCTACCTGGCCTGCAGTTTTACAAAGAATCAGCCTGAGTTCCAAATTATGACATGCAAACGAACTGGGAGAAACTTCAACAACGATTAAAGCAATGTAAACATAAACACCACGTATTAAGACGCCATAAACAAGGTATGCCGGCCAAAAACAACGTAAGAAAATATAGCTTCAGAGACTCGGACCAGTTGAGCAAATTTGAGTAGTGGATGGTTCAAGCATGAAAAAAAAATACTCCTACGCAGGTAACACTGCAACTCAAACATTTTGGTGAAGGCTTAAGTAGAGTATAAAACTTGTCAGTAAGAAGCACTTCGGTAGAGCAAAAAATGTAGATATGCATGGAGCTTCTGACTGAAAGCAGCACAACACGCTTACAAAAAAAAGATTAATCCTTTCACAAGGTAGGTTAAAGAAATATCAAGGCTTCCACAAAACATACAAGTAAAGCTTTGATATATTAATATCTCAAGCATCAAGGATCATGCATATACATTTCAGAACATAACCCGATGCGCACATTTGAGACAACAGAACAAATTCCTTGATTGGAGCATTTAGTACTCATCTGTATGTTACTTGTAGCCCTAAATTCACATGGACATCAATTTCTGAAGAACTCCACGAGACGAGTAAATAAACTTAATTTACAAAACTTCTGAACTCAGAGTCCAAAAACCAGAGTCAAAATAGCACAATTCTAGTGTATGAACGTAAACAACGACAATAAACTTGAGCTTCATACACCTCATTTGTCTAAAATGCAACTAAGATCCATGCGTCTTGACCAATACATCAACAATACCATATCCACCGTATTTAAGGAACCAAAGAGCATAATTGTAATACCCGCAAATTATATTTAAAAGGCATTATTGTTGGACTTGAATTGGGAAAAAAAAGAAACTATGGGAAGCTGTGGAAGGACTGAGAATCATTTCACAGAGAATATGGAAGTGAAGACAAAACTATTAATTAGTTGTGTTGTGGTGCGTGGATGTGATGCATAAAAACCAAAGGAAACATAGTTGGAAATAGATAAGAAAAAGCTACCGGTGGACACGTGGGTGTGTGAGTAATGTTCAAGCTTGGTGGCAAGTGTCACGTGCAGGGGCGACGCCAGTGTAGAAACACTGGGGTCAGCTGAACCCACTCAGCTGGAAAGTTGAAAAAATAACAGAGTTTAATTTTCACATTTTGGAAAACATCTACTGTGATGACAC
The DNA here is from genome assembly GCA_036023075.1 of Gaultheria prostrata. Classification (NCBI taxonomy): domain Eukaryota; kingdom Viridiplantae; phylum Streptophyta; class Magnoliopsida; order Ericales; family Ericaceae; genus Gaultheria; species Gaultheria prostrata. The sequence continues at coordinate 58,907 of JAXBDA010000222.1, read as the reverse complement.
CACTAGAAAAACCTCTTGAACCCATTGATCACATGTTTACAACTGCATCCTACAGCTGGCATGTGTCTAGCTCACATAAATGCTAAAAGGAAACGTAGAGAAAGAACACCTCCATATAATGTTTCCCCACCTTTCATCTCTGTCCTCTTTCTGAAGAATCTGAACCCATCTATCTAGTCTATTGTTCTCCTCAAAAGGCTAAAAATATACTCCTAGTATAAAGCAAAATGAAAATAAAAATAAAAATGATGAATCATTTAATATAAGTTGAGTTTTCCCGTAAAAAAAAAAAATTAGAGGAATAGATTTCAATGTGATAAATATTACTATGTGTTCTTTTCTTTTATTCTTTTGAACACATCCTAAGTTCGTTAAACTACCTTGTTATTTACTATGATTCTAGAAATGTAAATTGATTTGTCATTTTTTGAGATTTGTAAGATAAGTGATGCTATAACCCCAAAGGGCCACCTCACTTCACACAAATGCATGAAAAAGGATTGTGGGAGGAATTAGAGAAATTAGACTGGTTTATCGGAACACTCTCTATTACCCAAAAAAAAGAAGAAGGGTAAGTTATGCTATAAATCATGACACCACTTGTTATAATTTCTGGAGTCGCCACTGGCCACGTGTAAGTATGTAGGGCCTTGGTTTGCCTTTGGGTGATGAGTAAGCTGCAAAGTGTAGGACTTTAGCTAATAAAAGGATTAGAGATGAATATTAGAAAGTTGTGGAGTGTTAATATTCCAACGGAAGCCTCTTGGACTATTAGAAAGTTGTTCAAGCTTGGAGATACTGTTCAGCCTTGGATTACTTCTAGAATTGGTAATGGTGGTTCTACCTTTTTATGGCTGGATAATTGGCATCCTCTTGGGCCTTTGTTCAAGAGATTTGGGGAGGCTGTGGTGTAGAATAGAGGTCAGTCATTGAAGGCCAAGGTTAGTTCAATTATTCATCAAGGTAGTTGGAGGTGGCCAAGGACAAGAAACCCTGTTATTAGAAATATTATTGATCATACTCCAGCTGATTTTCTTCCTAACAATAATAGCCTAGATTCAGTTGTTTGGAATCTTCATAAGAATGGTATGTTTTCTTCTAAGTCCGCTTGGCATGCCTTGAGGCCAATTCACCCTGTCATTCCTTGGTGGAAAATTGTTTGGTTCTCACACCATGTACCTAGATGGGCTTTCATTGAGTGACATATCTTTTGGGACAGATTATCCAAAAAAGACAGATTGGTTAGTTGGGGCATTCCGGTGGATATGTCTTGTTGTCTTTGCAATGGCTCCATTGAGACTCATGAGCATTTATTTTTTGCTTGTCCTTTTTCTCTTCAAGTTTGGGGCCTTTTTCTGGGTTTGAATAATGTTCATAGAGGTGTGCTCAGTCTTGCTGAGGAAAGAGCTTGAGCCTGCTCTCATAAGGCTGGTAAGTCTCTAGAGCATTTGGTGTATAGACTCTCTCTGGATGCATCTTTGTACTGGCTTTGGAGGGAACGAAACTCTCCCATTTTTCAACATCAAAGCAAGGATACCAAAGGGGTGATTTCCCAGATTGAAGGGGATGTTAGGGCCTGCTTGGCTTCTTGGAGGGGCATCAACAAAAATGACTCTAACCGTTTGCTTGCTATTAGATGGAGAGTGTCTCGTAGAATTTTTGTTACTTAGGCCGGTGCTTTTTCTAGCTTTGTATAGCTTTGTATAGATAGGTTGTGATCCTTCCTTTGTTTTGGCTTAGGCCTTGGATATCCTTTGTTTGAGCTTTATAAAATTTTACAGTTTACCGAAAAAGGATTAGAGATGTGAAGGGAAGGGGGATATTCCTTACGAGTTTGAGGTGAAAAGAATCTCAAATTTGGAAGATTTAATTTTGTGTTGATTGGAACTTGGGTTGGAGTTCCTTTTGTTGTTCTACATAAGAATTAACCACGTTTGTTTGGGTGGTGGTTGACAGTGGAGAGACCTAGTGAGGTGGCGGGTGTTTGGCCTTTATTTTTGTCGAAATGTTTAGTCGGGATGGGGCGTTACAATAATATTGTTAATTAGCTGGAATACAAGTCAAAGTTCAGCTTTAAAATTCTTTTCCTTAGGTCAGATATTGGATCAAATTAGTTGCAACTGGAATATCATGAATTGGTTGCCTACAAATGTAAAATTACAGTTCCCAACGCTCGTTTAGTTCACCAGCTCATTTTCTAATTCTTGACATAAGCAAAGAAATAAAATGCAGAATAAACTAGGACATGCTATTGCTTGGCTCATTCAACCTATGATGTTTAAAAAATCAAGCTATGCAAGATCGGTTCGTGATCGGTTACATTCAGCTCAGATTCATAAACCAAGTCAAGCTGGAAAATAATACTATTAAAGCTCGTTAATTTTGCAAATGAAGCTCGAACAATCACCTGTTCTGCTCGTTTATCAGCCGTTGGCACGCATGCAGTGATACACGCAGAATAATCCAGTACAGCACATAGTCCACAGATAACATATACGAGAAGTGATTGAAATACGCGACTGAAGGGGGTATTCAACATTACCTCAACTAGATCCAACGATGATGTTGTTGATAGGGATGAAGATCAGCTTCACGAAAAACCCTACGAATCCCATCACCACGAATCCAATCGCAGTACGGACCGCGACCTTAGTGAATTCTGTACATGTACATGACAATTAAACAGCATTTGAGATCAGATTCGATCAGATAATTCAGATCCACTAAGGTAAGAGCATATTGCTGGATTGAAATCGAGAATGGAGATTGAAACCCAAAGAGGAAGGAGATTGTGATTTTTTTTTTTTTTTTTATTACCTTTGCGATCGGGTTTGTGGCATCTCTTGACGAGGCGAACGCTGTCCTTGGCGAATTCTCTCAGTGGATCGAATACTGAGTCCAACGCATCCATTTCTGAGAGAGAGAGAGAGAGAGAGAGAGAGAGAGAGAGAGAGAGATCTGGAGAAGGAGAAAAGCGTGAGACGAAAGATGTACGCGTTAGAGCAACCTAATATGCCGCCAAAAAGTAGCAGGTTAACCAAACCCGCGTGTATTTTGCCACGGGCTCATTAACCGTTTCGTGTTTTTTTTTTTAACTTTATTAATTAAAATATGTATTTTTCAATTTTATTTTAAAATTATGTGAAAATGTGTTTAGGAATCACATTTTCTTAGTTTGAGAGACACGCTTTCTGCGTTGGTAGGGCGGATTAACCCAAAAATTAAGTTAATTCTGCAAGTGTTGGAAACACGCTTTCATCATGTGGAAAGGAAAAAAAAAAAAAAAGGTTTCATCGTTGAACTAGTGGATACTGAAACTCTCTTTTTTCTTTTTACCAAAAGTACTCGACTTCTTCATCATCTTCTATCCCATTTTCAATACCCTAGCCTCCCAAATCAAGTTCTCAATTTGTTCCCCAGCCCCTCATCAGACCCCTTTTCAGCTCGACGACCATAGAAACTCCGTTAGTAGCCACGAATGGCTTCCAAATTTTGACGAACTCTAGCGAGCTCTGTTGGGCACTTCTCAGAACCTCAAATCAGGAGAACCCGGTGGATTTACTCCTAAAAGACCACCAGCTACGCTTCACAGCTGTTTCGAACAGCTTTTCCGGTGGATTTACTCCTGAAATGTTTGGATGGACTTGCAGCCAACTCTGCCTTTTTTTTTCCCGGATGAAAGCGTGGTTTGGAAACATGCTTTAAGGATTAGCTTAATTTTTTGTTAATCCGTCTTAACCAACGCAGAAAGTACGTTTCTCAAACACGTTTTTAAGAAAGCGTGATTCCTAAATATATTTTCACGTAGTTTTGGAATAAAGTTGAAAAATGTGCATTTTAATTAATAAAGTTAAAAAAAAAGCAAAACGGGTAATGGGCCTTTGCCACGGTCGTTTATATATTCTGCCAAATGAGGCCTTAGTTTTTACTACTATGATGTAAACACCCCTTAGGCTACAGTAATTGGAATTGGGGCCTTGTCCCCAATAGATCGGCAGGCCTTGCCAACTCATTAGGTACAATAGAGCCTCCAAATTCCAGTGATTAGGATTTATTGCGAAAACAATCCGGCTGAGTTTTCGGTAAATGGTACTTAGTGATGTACGTGAATAAAATTACTTGTGTGAAAATACCGAAAATATCAGAGTGGAGACTCGGCCTCAATTTAGCACCACACACAAGTGAGTTTGTAACCTTGTATACACAACAACAGGCTCTTGTCATGAGAATTAGCACACCCTCTGTCAAGTTTCTGAGGACCTAGTATAGACCTGAGCTTCTTCCCCACCATAAGTGGGAGAACGATTTCCCTAGGGAGATAATGCAGATGCACATGTGACCAAACTTGAGCAAAGAATCCAAATGCAAAATGACAGTATGATTTGTTATTCACCTGTTTGCTATTAAACCTCCTTTCACAGAACTATTCCCCATAGGAGACAATACAGGTGCACAGGTGATCAAACTTGAGCTGACAATGAGAAAAATTACAGTATGATCACCTTAACGCGGGCCAACATCTTAGCAAACCGAAGCACTATGATTAAGGGATATGAAAAAAATAATACATTGCAAGGTTTAGAACAAAATAATTTTAAAAATGATCAAGTTCCATTTTCTTTGGCAGGAAAGCAAAAACAGTGGTTGAAATGGAAATCAGAACTCATTGCAGGTGTTTGACTTACATATCAGGATCTTGAGAAAGACAAAGAGGTTTGATAATCGGGAAGTTCTTACAAAATCATAAATTAATACTCACCACAAAATGAATAAAAGTAGGAAAATCAGAACAAAATTCCTCTTCTTGAATAAAATGACACCTTGGAGAAGAGAACATGTATTTTATGACATTAAGGCAGCAAGAAGGATGCAACCTGCGGATGTGACTTCTTACGAAACCACCTACTTCTAGGAATCCTATAAAAATAGAAAAGAAGCAATGTTCTATGCAGAATTCAAAGACAGCTTGAGCTGCTACCGCATATATTCTGGGAACATCATCTTGTAGCTTACTTAAAGATAGAATTTGGGAAAGCTATTCACAATTATTTCAATAAACTTCACAGGAAAGCCAGAAGACTGAGCTTTGAGGTGCTACGCAGGACTAGGCTACTCCCGGAAATCACTCTCAGAAACTGCATTGCAAACTTAACCTATAGGTACAAAAAAATGAACTTTAGACTTGCTCCTGGCTATATCAACATCATCCAGAAATAAATAAATTACACCAATGCTTCACCGCCAGAAATAAACACATATGTTGTCTTCTTGTTTCATGATGTGCTTATATCATAGTTGACCAGAAAATGAAGAGAATCAGACCCTCGCTTCAAACAGACCATACATGGGAATATCACGGTAAATACCAGCCCGCCAAACCAGTAATAGTCAAGATTGTATTAAAAGCAAAAAGGTAATAAAAAAGATTCTCAAAATTTCTATAACTATGAAAGACAAGTATCACAACAACGATTAATTAAAAAATTACATTCTGGAAAATGAGTCTAGTAGCTTAGTAGGCAGGAGGACAGAATCAGAGGCATTTAGACTCCAAGGGGACAATTTACCCTAAGTAGTTTTGCCAATACAAGACTTTAAATCTAATGATGCAAATATACACACACGTAAATATGTTTTGACCATCCAATTGAACACATCCTGAGCTCTAAAAACAAGTTGAGAGTACCGCAATCTGAAAATTCACCATGTTGAACTTCCAATGGTTGGTGCCAACAATGTAATAGCTGAAGGGCTGCGAAAAATTTGAGAAATGTTAGAAAGTTAGCACAAGCTTTGGATATTTCTTGGCAATTCGTTATATTTTCTGAAAGACTCTAAAGGATGAAGATGCTCTGTGACTTCATGCAACCGTCTGAAGGCAGACAATATGTACCTTTACACTACTCTTCTTTGCCATCCGACATTGTTGTCCATGAAAAAAAATGCAAAAATAAGCCCAAGTCCATGCTATCAAGTTTCTGCAAAAGTTTCTACAAGTGTTTGAGCCAAAATTTAACAATACTTGATGTTCATAAAGTACAGGACAAAAGGCACAAGGATATTCTAATGACAGGTAAGTAGATAATACACTTGGACAAAAAAAATACTGTATGAAAAGTGTGGAAGAATTGAATACCGTTTCCATTCCTCTTGAAGTATCACTTGAGAAAATCGCTTTACAAAGAAGCATAACACAGTCTCCACTTTTCATAACTGCACGAGAAAGTGAATTTTCTTAGTCCACCTCATACAAACATGGTTACAAAGATTCCACGATCTTGCTAATAGTACGAGAAATTTTACCATTTCATGGAAGTTGATGTTCATAGTTTTCGTTTTTTTGTCATGATCAATATTTATATTTAGAGTACCATAGTTCAATAAATTTTCTTTACGATAGTATTCATCTTTACCAAACGCATAGAAGAAAATAAGTTTTTCATTGACTTGGTTTTCTATCATCTCACTTTCTCTCACTTCCAGTTTTCATCACAAATTTCTTTCGGACCAACCGGCGATTTCCGGCAAGTCTTTCTTCATTTTTAGCGCAGAACTACAGTTCCAACAGACTTTTAAGATTTTATTGATTCAACACGTTAGAATTTAACCACACTTTCCACATTTTTATCTCCTTTCCTATAACAAATACAGTGGTCATTTTCGGCTCTTATTATGTCAACTTATAGAATTGTGTTTTATTAGTGCTCGAAAACACTTTATCACAACTGAAAGGGTTAAACTATGAATTCACAAATTAATGACCGAACTACTGTGAGGTTTGTGGTAGGAGTGGGTCAAATATGCAACAAACATTCAAAATCGAATAAAAATACCAAACTAGTAAAAATTAACACAAGGCTATGTTGAGTAGACGAAGGTGAAACGCACCTGGGGGGCCATTAGCTGCTTCAGGCGAAGACATTCTTTTCGTCTATGGTGACATGAGGAAGGTGAGAAATGAGGGGCCAATATTGACCTTTCCCCTTTTCAAAATGCGGCTTCAGTATCGGACAGTCATCGATCTGCAAATCCAAAAGCAAGGGAGGCAAGAGTTTTAATCCTTCCTCCTCCGTAGAAAACGATGCGAGTTCGGAGCAGCCGATGATCAACAGTTCCGAAAGCGAGGGAAGCTGCCCTAGCTCTGTAATGGTCGTGAGCTTGTCGCAGCCCAAGATTTCAAGTTGTTTGAGAGAGAGCATGTTCTGAAAGTACCTGCAAGATAGCTTCTCCAGATTTGTGAAACTTCTGATAGTCAGATTGATTAGAGAAGGGGGCAAACACAGCATCATCCCATCATCTTCTTCTTCTGGCGGAAATGACGTCCAACCATAACCAAAACCATAGATGCAGAGATCTGTGAGAGAGGACAACCTGTGCAAACCCCAGTCTGATGGGAGCTTACTACCCCCCATGTCGAAATCGTCCAAGGTAAGGGAAGTGAGGTTGGTGAAACTCTCTCCCTTCAGAATGTAGTAAATGAGTTCTGTACTACTTATTTCCAGTTTTGTAAGAGAAGTGAGGTGGTGGTTGTTGTTGGTGTAGACATGGTGCGGTAGACCCTTGAGTTTCTTGCACCCGGTGATATGCAATTCTCTCAGATTGGTTGCGGTGAACCATCCGTCCGGAATGGACTCCAGATTACCACAGTCATATATGTCCAATTTACTGAGATTCCCGAGACATCCACCATTATTATTTTGCATCACATCCGGCAAGTATTTTAGGCTCTCACAACACGAGATATAAACAGTTTCAAGAGATGGACAATTGATTTTCATACCTTCCTCTGCTATCACCAACTCCAGAATTCCACTATCCCGAATCCACAGCTTTTTGAGATTGGGTGGTAGCCCATTTCTGAGGCCTAAGTATGTGAGCAATGGACAGAAAAGAACCTCCAATTTCTCGAGGCAATTCAGCATCACCAACTCAGGTAGGGACCGCAGAGCTTTACACCGCGAAATTTTAAGTCGTCTCAGCGTAGACGGCAAACCTGTCTTTGGGAAAGAGACGAGACAAGGAAAACCATCTATGAAACCACCATCGATGGTAAGCTCCCTAAGAGATTTGAGGTTGTGCAACCCCTGTGGCAGCTTCTCTAGCTTTCCACATTCTCGTATTTCAAAATACTCGAGCATGATCGAGTAAGGCAGCTCCTCATGCTGCTTTTGCTGCTGTAGCCCTTCCTCCGCTTCTCTATCTTCTTCAAACAAGGAAATAAGTTGGGGGCAGCATGTAATCGTCAAACGTCGGAGGGCAGGGAGTGAGCGTTGTTGTTCAACTTCATTCTTCCACAAGGACGTGACGCCCCCAATATTTCCAATACTCAGGGAAGTCAACGAGCCCAAATGGCTATGCATTGCATTTTTCAGCACAGCTGTTTCATTGCCCACTTCTGGGTTACGGAAGGAGTCTGGAATCAAAACATTTTGGAGAGATAAGGAGGTGAGGGAATTAAAGTGGAGTGTATTCCCCACTTCAATTAGCTTTATAGGGCTTGGAACCAACGCAACCACCAAGAGCGGGCACTGCTCAATTTTCAACATTCTCACGCAAGGAAGATTGCAAGGCAATTTACCCAAAAGCTTGGGACACCTTTTAATGGAGATTTTCGACAAGTGAGGAAATGCTTGAGCTTCCTCGTCAACCCCAAAAGGAGACCAGTCTTTCCATTCGGGCATGTCCTCCAAGGTTAAATTCTGTAGAGTTGGAAAAGGAATCGAGCACCCCGACCCATAGAACTCAGGTCCTATATTCTCTACAGCTTCCATCCCCTGGACGTGAAGATTTTCAAGTGAGGGTAATTGACCCAAAGGAGGTAAGGAAATGCATTTTCCAGAATTTTGGAACTTCAAGGAGACCATATTACAGAACAAAGAATTTCCAACCCAAGAAGGAAATGTTAGGCCATGGTAACCACTAATGGTAAGATCTTTTATCATCTTGTGAGGCTTTAGCGTGTCAAGCACTTCTAACTCAACACTTCCATTGCGAAAATTATCTGATGCGTTACTCCATTTCATCAACAGCACATCTAACCCTTGTTTATCCTTCAAGTTAGCCCTCCTGGAATCCAGAGCATCCGCCACATTCTCTAACCCTGATATGCAAAGTGTTCCTCTAAGGTGAATCAAGCTGCCCAACTCATTTATGGTAGAGCCACTGGCTTGGCTGACAATGAAGTTTGATAATGTTCGGAGACTTGTCAATTTACCTATTTTTGGTGGCATTTGCTTTATGGAATCAGCTCCAGTAACATCTAGATGCCGCAAGTGACCAAGGTTACTTGTGTTTGCAGGCAACTTGTTAAGATTTTTACAATCTCTTAGTATTAGTGTTTGTAGGTTGTAGAGAGTGCCAATTGATTCTGGTAATGTGGTAATCAAGGCATGTGAAAGGTCAATGAACCTCACATGTTTTAAATCTCCAATCGAACTCGAAAGTTCGCATATTGTATATCTTCTCAAACTAAGCACGCGTAAACGTCTAAGACTCGGCAACAAGTCGAGGGGAACTTCGCTAGTCAAGTACGAGGTTGACCAAGACTCACGTCGATCTCTCAATCCAAATGGCAAAAAAGATCGCAGGTTTTTGGTTTTTCGGAAGGCCTCAAACTTTTTCATGCCATCAAACGTGCCACGTATGTAAGATGAATGGCGAGCCTTCGCAATATTTCCATCCCTCTCATTGTTTTCAAGCTTTTCCTCCAGCCTAAAAGAAATTCTTCTTGCAACAAAATAAGCTAAGTCGTTGATGAGGTCATGCATCACAAACAGTGAGACTTCGCCGCTTCTACTTGATGGCTGAAAAAGAGATCTCGATAACAATTCGCGGAAGTACTCACATCCAAGATCTTCCATTTGTTTTTGTCTTGCTGGCTTCTGAATTAAGCCTTCTGCCATCCACCAGAAAACTAATTCCTTCTCCTCAAATTCGTAATCCTTAGGTAATATGGAACAATATGCAAAACACTTTTTCAAATGTGAAGGGAGGTGATAGTAGCTTAATCTCAAAGCTGGCAGAATGTCACTTTTGCCGTCCGGTAACTCCCACATCTTACTATGCAATACTTCTTCCCATTCATCGTCTCTCTCTTTACACCGTAGAAGGCCACCGAGTGTTCTCGCAGCCAAAGGCAATCCTCCACATTTTTTCACAATCTTTTGACCGATTGACTCCAAATTTGGACTTTCGTTTATATTTCTATTCTCAAATGCATGTTGTGCAAACACAGACCAACAATCATCCTCTGATAGTTCCCTCAGGGAATGAATTTTATTGGTTCCGGCCATCATCAATGCAACATCCCTATGACGTGTTGTTACCATGACTCTACTTCCTGAGGCTCCATCATTAAAAGGACTCCTTAAATTGATCCAATCACCATGGTTTTCATTCCAGACATCATCTAGAACAATCAAGAACTTCTTCCCAGCCAAAGCCTTCTTTAGTAGAACCTGAACTTGATCCAATGCCTGAAAATGGCAAGTCTCGGAAGTGACGGACTCGAGAATTGCTTTTGTCACACCCAAAATCTCGAACACTTCAGATACACAAACCCACGCTTTCATCTCAAAATGTTTCCCCACCATTTCATCGTTGTAGACATCCTGAGCAAGGGTGGTCTTACCGACCCCACCCATACCCACAATTGGAACTACACCAACGTTTCCATTATCCGATTGATCACCTAGGAGCAACTCTAATATTGCCTTTTTATCCCCATCTCTACCATATAAATGAGGAACATGATTCAAAGATGAAGTTTGTGGCCTTTGTGAAGATGAAGAAGATGGGCCTACAACAATATTTTTTTGTAAGCCAAGCCCTGCTTGTCGATCAAAAAGATGTTGCAACCTGGCATTGATGACATCTATCTGGGACCTCATCCGGTAACCAGACACTATGGCGCTTGGTTTGAAACTCATACAACAAGAAGGTACCAAGGTGCTGGTGCTAGCACGAGGCTCTTCCATCGCCTCTCGTCGCAAAGCTTCAGTAGCGAACTCGTCCAGTACGTCATCGAGATCGTAAGCCAAGTCCTCAAGATCCTCCAGCCATGATTTGATACCCAATTGATCTGTCATTTGCTTCTCTTCAGCATCTGCAAGGACTGCCCCTATTTCTTCCAACATTCTGCTCCATCTCGTCAGCAGAGTGTGAATTCGCTCCCTCCGCGCAAAGTTCCATAGAGCACCACCCGGTGCCAACTTCTCAAATAGCACCTGGATGAAAGCGGTGAGAAAGATTTCCCCAATAACCATTTTGTGCTGTGTGGAAGGAAAGTTGTGAGGTAGAGAGAAGAACTAAACAGAGATTCAAAACCAAGAGATGCTATGCTTGATTGATCGCAGAAGGAAGTCTATTCAAAGTCACCAAAATGAAGTTTGGTTTATTAGTACTAGGGTAATTATCACTAAGCTCCCTGAGGTTTCTGAAATGACACTCACCTTCCCTTTTTTAGCTGACAATATCAAATCACCCCCCTCTTGCCAAAAAACCTCAGACGGCATTAAACTCCCCTGTTAGCTGACCCTGAAAAGACCCAAATGCCCTTTCATACATAAAAGGATACTTCTTGGATTTTTCGATCCCATCCCACAATTTTAGAAGAATGGAGAGAGAGAGAGTGAGAGAGAGAAGAAGAAGAAGAAGAAGAAGAAGAAGAAGAGACAACGACGAAGCAAACCGATCAGATCATGTAGTGACGACGATCGTGATTTCTTCTCGAACACCTAAAGACCGTAGTTTGGTTTTGCAGAAGAAGATCATGTGGTATGAACATTGGGGGATTATTGCCCAACCTTTGCGGATCGCCGCTTCTTCAAGCTATTAAAGGTAACAATGGGTAGTATAAACAAAAAATCAACATTTTTAGGCTTCTGTTAAAAAAAAAAAATCAAAATATTTTTTTCCTGGTTGAATTCATATGGTTAGTGTTTGGAAATTGGGGTTTTGTGGTCCCCCTTCAAGTAGAAACATATGGCTACTGTAAAAAGTTTTAGTTTTAGTTTTTTTTTTTTTTACAATTTTTCTTCTTTTTTAGTCAATTCTGTTTGATTAGGTTTTGGAAATTTGGGCTTTTGTATTTTCCCTTTCTAATTGAAGTAAATGGCTAGCTACTGTAAATGGCTTGTGCATGCCATTTTAGGATTTCGGAAAATTTTATCCGTTTTCTGTCATATCCTCATAGTTAGTGATGACTGTAATTTGGATGACTGCTAACTTGGAATTTTATGTTTCTCTTTTTTTTTTGGGCAAGTGGAATTTTATGTTTCATTGCTATATGGATGAATATTTCACATGACTGCAAAGACATTGGCATCTTCAACTGGGCATTCTTGCGGCACTATTTGAAGATGAAGCATCCTTGGTTTCTTGAAAGTGCGAAAAAAAATTACAAAGTGATAAAAAAAAATAGTTTGGAAAGTGAAAAAAAATATTAGAAAGTTAAAAAAAAAATATTAGAAAGTAAAAAAGAAACAAAGTGGAAAAAGAAAAGATTAGCAATGAGATGGATAGTTGGATCTTTTTGCTATAGCTGTGTACCCTTTTTGCTTGCTTCAGATTTCCGGTGGTGCATGTGGAATTTTTTTGGTGAGTGGGTGTTGACATTTATAGCAAATGAGAGAGAAGGTGGGGGTAATATAGGTATATTATAATTTTTTGCATAATGACATCATCTTTTCCATCTAGTTTTTAACCGCATTTTAACGGAACGGGGTGATTTTGTATTGTCAGCTAAAGGAAGGGAGGTGAGTATCATTTCAGAAACCTCAGGGGAGGTATCTGTCGGTGTCAGAAACCTCAGGGGAGGTTAGCGATAATTACCCTTGGTACTACTATTGGAAAGTCTACGCTGAATGTGAAGTTGTGAACCCAAAAGAATCTGCTCTTTTTCTTCCACGAGAGCTTTTTTCACATGACAGCTTTTTTTTATCCAGTCTATTCAATGCACGCGCTTGTTCCGCTAAGGTTTATTGACTTTTTGTTTTTTCGGGTTTTTTTATTTGATGAAAGTAACGAGAATGATCGGTCTCCAAAAAGTTAAAAAGTCTCCCTCGTTCCACTTAGCCTTTTGCACTTTTTGATTTTTTTCGTATTTGTTAGTTTTTTGTCAAAGTTTTCACATTTCGTGATTTGTTTCAACAAGAGAAATCGAAAAAGTACAAAACTATAATCGAAACTCGAATAAAGACAAAACTCTAAAAGTATAAAAAAGTCACAAGAATAAGTTAAGCGGAACGAGGCACATATAGTGGTGAGAAGCATGAAAACCAAAAAGGAAGAGACAATTACGAGAAATTCAAACAATCTTTTCTAATATAGTATTGCAAAATGGATTTTCATGAGGAGGCCTATAGTTGCGATAAGTGGCACTTATTGATTGTATTGTCCTAAGAATTTGTAGTAATACATGTGAACTTATTCTTATTACCACTCTTAAAATTTATCCATATATAGGTTATGTAATTAAAAAATTTACCTTAATTTCTTCTTTGCATACTCGAAATAGGAGATTGGGATTATCATAATCAGGTACTTGAATTCATTGCTCATAATAGAATTTGACTCAAAATTAAAAATTGAGGTGATTAAATAATCATCCTTTTTTTAGGCACAGTGTAAGTTTTCATCCTTGTGATTTTGAACAGTTATGTTTTCATCCTTTACGTGTGTGAATACCTTTTGTACCCTTTTTATTATTACTTATTAATACATGTAGATATTGTTTCCTAATTAAGGAGGATTTGATTTCAAATCCTAATTATAGTTTCCTAAAATTATGGATTTTAACTAACTTGTAACTTATATCTTCCGACCGAAAAGGAAAGAGGTAAAATTTTGAAAATTTAAAATATATTTTGAGTTATTCCTTATTTACCATCGTATCGTTTTGATCATGGTTAAAAATATAGATTTAGTAATCATGGTAAATATTTTCATGGTGAAATACATTGTGAATACTCCAATTATCATGGTAAATATTTTTCAGTAATTATGGTGAAATACATTGTAAAAGTCAATACTCCAATTATCATGGTAAATATTTTGCATCACACCGTAATCAAAAGGTAAACTCTATCCATTCCGCCATGGTAAATATGACCTTGGCAAAAACTACCATGGTAAAAATAAAAAAATATATAAAAGACAACGTGATAAATTTAGTTGACTCTGCAATTTTGATCGTGGTAAAAATTATATATCCACATCTTTCAATAATCATGGAAAAAAAAAAAAGGCTACCAAAGTTCGATTATGGTAAAAATTCTTTCAATAATTATGGTAAAAAAAAAAAACAACAGACCACCAAACCCCACAAATTGACTATCAATCTCGGAAAAAAGGAAACAGTTCTTGAATCATACGCAATTCCAATTTCCATCTTTCCCATCGTCTTCCGTCTCTAAATGTAACATCCAAATCAACGAGAAACACAAATGAGAAAGAAGAAGAAGAAGTAAAGACCAAAAAAAAAAACATCACTAGCTCTATGGGTTCACGCGGTAAAGCACATGCTCCGAAGCCAAGTAAAAACCAAAACAAGTACTCCAATGCACATGCTCCGAAGCCATTCTTTGCTCTCTCAGTTCACGCGGCACAAAGATACCGGCCTTAGCAATGAATTCACCACACTACCCCTTCTGAACAAATTGCACAAACCCAATCCTTTAAAATCACTATGGGTTCACCCACAACCAAACCACCTTCTCAGCATTATTTTAAAGAACCAAATATTAATCTCTGAAAGATTTCAAACGAGAAGTAGGGAAGTGACCAATGGGCAGTGTAGTATTATTGTACCCAACCACAACAAGTCGTACCTTAGGAGGACGCTGCTATGTCTCAGTTTGTCTGTAGGCATTGTCGTTTCTTTGTGGCGATGCAATCGCGCCAGCAGTGCCACTAGTCCTCTTGTCATCTTTGGCCTTATTGAATATGACCGTAAATCCTTAAAACTTTCGTCCAAAATAATAAAATATGGCATTGCAGAATAAATTTTCTAGGTTTTAAATGGGGATGATGGCTGGTGGCGTAAATTGGGGGATTGGATTTTATCCCCAATCCCTAAATTACGGGAAGGACCTCCAAACTTTAAAATTAGTCCACTTTCTACCGCCTTATATAAGCAACTTTTAATTTAGTCATCAATCCCCTAAAACGTTATATATATATATATATATATATATATAAAGGGCATTTTAGAGTTTATTTGAATCTCGGGATGGAAACATAACTCCTAAAAATGCTAAGGATAATTTTCTAATTTCATGTGAATAAGATGATGATTATTTAAGTGCCCCTTAAAAATTTAACTAAAACAACTATAAAGTCATACTCGTGGGTTTCCCACTCATAAAGATTTGATTTGCTTTACACCATACCAGGTTGATAATGAAAGATGGTGTGTTGCGGAAAAACAAAACTTTGTTAAACTTTGCCAATTCGGTAAATTTATATCGAGTTCTAGTTTTTCTTTTTGTTTAATGGAAGCAAGATATATATTGACCCTGTTATATTTCGTTGCTATGTTTTTCCCTGTATTTTTCGTGTTCTATAGGTGATGATGTAAATTCAAAATTTTAGTACAGTTTTGCTAGTTAAACTTTACGAGCGATGGAACTAATTAGAATAAAAAAATTTATAAGTGTTCTAGAATCTTTTTTATTTCTGGATGATTTTGATATAGCCAGGAGCAAGCATCAAGTGATTCAATTATAGAATCAGACTCAATGCCCTTGATCAAACAATTTGAGCAACGGCTGGCTACTCTAAATTTCTAAAAGATTTTTATTCCCTCAAAAAGATGTTAAGTTGTTAACCATTACCATTAACCAACTATGTTTAACCCTGGTAAAAAGTTTCCTTTCTCTGGGCTATGCTCTCCAGTGTACCCAAAAGAAAATTCTTAGCATAAAAATTCCGTTACCAATGGGCAGATATACATTGATGTTCGCATCATATAAAACTTGTACCACAATATTGCGATTTGTTACATCGGTTCTTTCTATATCTTTTCACCTCTCTCTCTCTCTCTCTCTGGGACTTTCGGGCGAGGAAGTGGTGAGTTTCGAAATCGGGAAGGTTTTCACACATGTGCCCAAGGAAGAAATGGAGAGCAGGGTAGAGCTGATGAAAGAGGCAAATGGCAAGAACTTGGAGATGCTTGAACAAAAGAAGGATTCCGTTGTCGCTCAAATGGCCGTGTTAAAAAAGATTCTTTATGGCAAATTCAACTATTCAAAGATTCAATCGACCTAGAGGAGGATTAGTACTAAGTAATTCGTTGCCGGTTGCTTATTAAGTCTTAAGAGTTTCCACTCCTTACCTAGATTTTTACCCAAATTTAAGTAAAAATTTGAGTAAAAACTTGATTTGGTATGGAGCACTCATTGTGGTGCAGAAATACTATAATCCAAAAGTCCGTAGGCTAAACTAAGTGAAACAAAAAAGTAATAAAAAATTCACAATGCCATCCTTAAAAAAATCTTCATGAAAGAGCTTTCAAAATGACGGGTTGAAATCATGCTTTTGGCTAGACCGTCCTATTACCTGCAATAGAAATGACGAAGAATAAGAAATGAGTTAATTTATCTTTTAACTCCCACGACATTTGAAAAAAACACAACATAAGTATATAAAGAAATCTATAGCAAACAACTTATTCGAATAGCAATAAAGGTGCAAAGCCCCAAATGCACACATCTAAATGACAACAAAAATTTAAGTTAGACCAGGTATAACTTCTTTCAAGCATTGAAAATACACCAACTCCATAATTTCAACAAAATTATTTAAGTCCCTCAAACCTCTCTCTCTTCTATAGGTGTTTTGTGTTCCCTCAAATAGAAGATACGAACCCAGCTGCTACTATTTTTTGCTTTGTTCCTTGAATAAGAACCATATCCACCTATGTCTTGCATTAACTAACAAACAAATATAAGATAAATATTCCAATTCAAGTTTAATTTGGAACAGTAAACAGCATAGCCTATGTTTTCTATATCTGTTAAGAGAACACAACTATCAGCAATAAGTCGATCACTTGCCAACTCCAAATCTTTTAAGCCTAAATCTCGGTGATTAGCGAATACCCAAAGTCACCTTTTCATAACCAACTAGCCTTGTTCTTGAATAGATTTTATGAGATAAAATGTAGTTTTGGTTGAGTTTTCCACTCGATTTTATCCGATAAAATCTCAGATTTTATCAAAAAAATCTCCCACTTGATAAAAGCTTGGATGGGATTTTATGAGTGCCATTTCTCTAATGTGAGGTGAAATTACCATTTTGCCCTTGACCCATTAATTTTGTCTGGAGCCATTACACCAAACACAAACTCACAGACACGCCTCTCGACTCTTCCACACCCTCAAAAAACTTGGTACCGATGGGTAAGTTTTTAACATTTATTTTTGGTTCATAGGTAATGAAAGAAAAGAAGGGCAAATTGGTAAATAAACCATTGAGAGGAGATTTTATCAATAGTAGATTTTATCAAGTGAGAAAATAATGTGATTTTATCACCCCTCATAAAACTCAACTAAAATGAAAAATCTCATTTTATCAAGTGGGAATTGATTTTAGTCCTCAATTCTTATTCAAGGGCATTCCCTTTGTCCATGTAAAATTACCACACTGCCCTTCATTCATTCTTTTCTTTACACATGAAAAGGACAATCTTGTCATTTCACAAGAAAACAAATAAAAAAAGGAGTGCCTTTGAATAAAGGGGAGTGTGAAAATGAATGATGTTAAATTTCTTGAAGGGTTCCAACCTAAAACCAATTGGCAATAGGTGGAGTAACCTCTAGAATATAATATCCGGGCTTGTGTGGCTTAGATAGGCAATGTGGGATTTAACACTCCCCCTCACATGCAGACCGGATGCACGTGGAGGTACGAATTGAGGAGACTGAAAGATTTTACTCGGGCGATATAGATTTGACCACATCATGAGGTGCGGCCACGTACCCAAGACATAGATATGATACCATGTTAGATTTCTTGGAGGGTTACAGCCTAAAACCAATTGGCAATAGGTGGAATAGCCTCTAGAATTTATTAACCAGGCTTGGAAGGCCTAGATAAGCGATGTGGAATTTAACAGTTTACATCACCAATTATCAAAATATCCCTGTTTAGGTTTTGTTGGCGTTGCTCTTGAACCCAGCCTAGGGGCGCTTCGTCCTTGGCTCCAGCCATTTTCGAACCCTGAACTCTTAGAGAAGCGGAAACCCAAATTGAATCAGGTTTCACAAGCCCAACAAATTAATTTGTCCATTGAAATAGAAAGGAATGTTTTTAGAGCCAGTCCACTTTATGCTAAATGTCATGCCAAAGCCAACATTTGGCATTAAGAATAGAAAAGCCCTATCCATTCTGAGCTGAATTCAATGCTAAATTGGTACCAAACTTATCTCGTCACCTTCTAAGGTCTAGGAGAGGTGGGTGCAAAGGGGTACGTAACAAATGTGGTTGTACTAAAATGGCATTGCACTAGTGGAGCAACCCTGTCAAATTTTGGCAAAATGATCATGCAAATGAAAACTAACATTTGACAATCATTTTTACACAATTGGATAGTCTTCCTCTTACAAAGAAAGTAACACATGGAGGTGATGGCATCACGTGATCTCTTCGTTAATGGTGGTGGATTACGGCAGTGGCATGGCGTAGTCGCTACCTTTCCAAGGATGGGAGAAAAACCAAGGCTATCGGATGGCTGTTGTTTAGGATTTTTTTTTTTCCTTTTGTTTACTTTTTTCTTTTAACCTTTTGTAATTGGATTCCCCTCGCCTTCCCCCGACTCGATGTACCCATTGTTCAATTTCTTTATAGTTTATATAAGGAATAATTTTGCCGTTTCAAGAAAAAGAAGAAGGCAACGCTAATTATTATGTCCACATCAAAGTCTCTTAACAGGTCCTTGGGGGTTGTGAAAAGAATGTTTCAAAGGATATATGCATTATGGCCAACCTGTACAAGGATCTCTTAACAATAATATACACTTATCTTTTAACGAAATAGTCCATACTATAGTAAGCCATGTACTGAAAAATAAAATTTGTCCAAGTATTATTGTTTTGTGCAAATTACTTCCTCCGTCCCTTTTTAAGTGTGTTGCCTCGTAATTCCAACTTATTTTCTCTCACATTAACTTTTACAACTTTTACATCTACTTTCCACTACTTACCCTTATCAATATAATAATACCCACTAACTTTTCAAAAATGAATCTACTTTTAAGGGCAAAATAGGAAATGTACCCACTAACTTTTCAAAACACACACTTATTAAGGGACATCCCAAAATGGAAATGTCTACACTATAAAAGGGACGGAGGGAGTACTACTCTTGGTAAAGAGGTAACACAAATTAATATGTCCAAATTAAATTACTGATGAGAATTTAAAATAAGGGGCATGTCTTGATGGGACTTTTCAAATGGAATGGTCCCAATTGAATTATGTATTTCATTTTTGCATATGGGAAAAAAAATTGTTATGTCAAACGGTAGGAGAAATACATTAAAAGAGTTATAATGACGGCACAATTAGCTAATAATGCGAAATCCAAAAGTACTTAAAGTATTACTGGAAGACCGACCCTAATTTCGCTTATATACAAGTGCATCTCATCGTATATTTCATCTCATATATCATTTGACATTTTAGTAAGAATTTATGTTTTACGATCATTGCTGGATTGTTAATTGTGCATGAATTTTGAGGTAAATAGAAAGAAGAATTTTTTTACTTAATGTCTTGATTGGTTGAACTCACTTTATATGTTCACATCTCAAGTATTCTAAAAGTGCTGACATAGTTGTACTAATTTATTAATATATCCATGATTAGTTTTATAATGTTTGCAGTAATTTAATAAAGTCAAACATTTTGATCACGTTGACACCTCCCGGTGTGACTATCCCAATTTGTCATACACATCCTTACAGCATGTGCAACAGCCTTAACAAATATTCGAACTAATCCTCTCTCATGGCTTTCTAGTAACCTCAGTGTAACACCCCGTTCAATATCGAAAGTCTACATGGGTAATTTTGGAAATATAAGAATAAGAAACTATGTGAGTTACTAATAGTAATTTGGATTTAAACATTTTGGGCTATGTGATTAGGCTCCATCATGTTACAGGATCAGTGTTCTACATGGAGCGTTTCACTGATCAACAAACCCGAGAAAAGAAAACTAGCATTATTTTATAGAATAATAGTTAAAATAGATAATATTATTAGAGTGTCGAAAGAGACCTGAGTATTTAAAATGTGAAATATATATGTACTCTTTACTAGTACTAGCTGGATAAATTAATTAGGAAAGATTTATCCGGCTAAAAACAAATGAAAAAATGTGGTCAACGACCTAACTGGGTTAATCATATTCATACGTGATCTTACTTATACTCGGTCATCCATGGTACACAAACAGCAGTCGAGCCTCACCCTCCCAATTATGATTTTTGACCTTTTGGTACATAATGGTCGGACCGTTGGCCGAACACACTCATATTCGATAGCATTCCGGACATCATATTATTAGCTTAATATATTATTAATCAATAATTCATGAGTCGTGGAAATCTGACACTGTGCCGAATCAGAATTTCCGCCGGACAAGATGTCTTATATTTATAATGCTCTGGTAGTTCAAGGTCGAGATACTGTCGGTCGACCAATTAATGTGACTTATGAGGTACAACAATTAGTAGGAAACCATGGAGGCAGAGCTATAGCTATGAGTGCTACAGACGGTCTAACGAGAGGAATGGGAGTGATTGACACGGGAGCTCCTCTAAGTGTTCCGGTCAGTCTTCTTACTTTCCACTGAAATTTAATTTATTGATAGAATTGCGAGATAGCTTTACGTACGAAATTCAATCCTTAAGTAAGCTAGAAGACAACGTTCCTAATAGTACTTTTGTTGTAATTTTGATGTTGTTGCCAAACATGTTGGTAAGTTGGTCCATAAATAGTCATTTTAAGTTAATCTACGAATCAGATCATATCGACACAATCACTTGAATTATAAACACACTACCTTTTCTTTATCTTTGCGTGTTTTTTTCGAGAAACAAAATTATTTCTGAAGTCTGTACTT
Organism: Gaultheria prostrata; assembly: GCA_036023075.1. Classification (NCBI taxonomy): domain Eukaryota; kingdom Viridiplantae; phylum Streptophyta; class Magnoliopsida; order Ericales; family Ericaceae; genus Gaultheria; species Gaultheria prostrata. The sequence continues at coordinate 37,782 of JAXBDA010000222.1, read as the reverse complement.
CAAAATTGTGGCTCAAACAACATCAGATGACCAACTGTCTCTAATCGATCGACCGTGATAAATTCATCTCAAGACTTATTTCATATGCTCCCTCTTACGTCCACAGATTTTGCATGGATCGAGCATTCCCTTATGAATTGAAGGCCGTGCAGTCTTTTCTTATCCCTCCTTGACTACCAGTTTTGACACCCACACGGCCAAGTTTTATCATTGCACTGACAAAGGCTGCAAAAAAATCACTCGAATTACTAGCGAAATCGTTGACAGTGGGCTGAGATGCTGTGTTAGTGAAGAGCACTTCATCTGAAGTCAGCAACCCCATCCCTGCAACCAGATTCTTGTAATAGACATTGTCAAATGTTTGTGGGGTCACCAGATCCAAGTCGACCGCGATTCTGGGGTCCACATTCTGAGGACACGCTTGTATCAGCTGCTGGGAATAGGTCGTGTTCATTGACAGGTCTACTGTAGAGGATGAGGAGAAGTTGTAGAGTCGATTCGCAAACCGGCTGCAGTGGCTGAAGCCGAGGGTGTGGGCCCCCGACAGTGCGATCATGTCAAATTGAGTGAGGTTGTTCTTGGCAAAGAGGGCATTGAGTTGGTCGAGATTGTTGGAGGGCTCCGGCAGGTTTCCGGCAACTTCAGATGCCTTAGATATGAGTCCGTCGAGACGACCCAATTCTACATTGAAAAAAGGACCTCCTGCCTACAAAGATGTTTTAACTCGTCAAACACAAATGGAAAACAATTACCCAAAATTTTGTCTAAAGAAATGTCTAAACCAATGTTCTTGACTTTGGGGTCTGGTGTAGAGTTGTATCGAAATATACATTGCAATTCAAATAAAGTGTTCTGGCTAGTGCGTTTATGTTTACCAGGACTACAACATCTCTTGCAGCAATGGCCAAGATGTCGGCACATGATACTACGCCGGGGCATACTGCTTCTACGGCTGCTTTTGCCTTGATTACAGTGTCGAAGCCATCTCCGGCGAGGGAGATATTATCTGGAGCATCCTTTTCTGCATCTCCATTTGGCGATGATATCATAATTGAGGCATCACATCCCTGGAAAGAGAGCAAGGGAATCATGAATATACGAGAACAAACAATAGTCAAATCAGTATGAATTAAATTTCACGAATTATTATTTCCTCGCCAAATGTATTCTTTTGGTGACAAAATCCATTTTCCTCGCCTGATTTCGTTGTGGTAACTCTTTTTTGCTGTAGTGAGAATAACAAGTCTGTCTATTGAATCCATTAAACAGTTGAATTAGTCCATTATGTTGTTCTTGACACTATAGTGCACAGGGGTGGACTCAGGATGCAAAGGTTTGTAGTACATTTTTGGATTTTTTTTGAAATTACTGAAATGAAAAGTGGTCCCTCCAAATCAAGTCAAATTGGTAATCCTGCGTCCGACACTGATAGGGCAGGTTGGTGTGTAGAAAAGTCGACAAAACTACAACAGTTTCTGGGTGGAAATTGAAATAATTCCACAAAGAAAACACAAAGAAAGTTACAAACCAAGTTCACGAGTAAATCACAACAGAAGCACTGAATTTCAATCTGAAAACCAAGACCCTGAAAATGTTATGAGATAACTGATAAACAATTCATATGCGCCTTATGTAGTAGTAATCAAGCAGTTGGATGGATCTATGGTACTTCAATTTTTCTCCCTATAAGTTGTACTTGAACTTCAAAATCTCCCTCTGCTTAACATATGGACAGGACAGCAACGAAAGAATAAAACGAAGTTCTGAAATCTGGTACCTCAACAAAGCAGTCATGGAAAAATAGACGAAGAGTGGCCGGAATCGTGACAAAGGTCTGGTTAAACTTTGTAAACACAGTCTGGTTCACAATGCTTTCCACGTTCGGACAACTCGAGCTGTAGAAATTCTGTGCTAATTGCTCTCCTCTCCCAATGAACATGAAGATCACTATTGCCAAACATAGACCTCTCCATCCCTTCATTTCTCTAGCTCTCTGTCCTTCCACAATTTTCACCTCTCTGTGATCTGTCTCTCTTCTGAAGGGAGGGGATGAGAGGTCGTGAGAGAAAATGGGGATGGCTTTTCTGCTCAATTTTAAATAAATATGGAAAGGGAAGTTTTGCTTGATCCAACCGTCCAAGCCTATTAAAAATTCAAAAGTTCTAGTAACTGAACTTTCAAACCTTTTGGAGTATCCAATCCGGCGCTAGCTAGATTGTAATTTTCCTTCATTTGGTGTTGTGTAAGCGTAGTTCTTTTCTTGTACACATTAGCGAGTATATAAAGCAAATGCCGGTGTAAGCCCCAGCTCCCTTTGTTGTGTTAGGGCATCCCCAATGGGCTCTTAAAATGGCTCCTAGGTAAGGCTCCTAAAATTTAACAAGTCATATGATCAACTGTGATCTTCAATGAGCTCTCAATACAAGTTCCCAAGGGTGGCTCCTATGCATAGCTCCTAACCCAATAGTTTAATTTAGGTAGCCTTGTAGCTAGCTCCAAGTGGGACCCAAACCCTTTCAATCTTCTTTTAATATGAAAATTTCAAAAGATAAAATGATTTTATTTAATATGCTCTCTAAATTTGGTTAGCTCATTGAGTGCACCCATGCTCTCTAAATTTAGCATGCTCTAGGAGTGAAAAATTGACCCCAATTTAACTATTTTTAGAGAGCTCATTGTGGATGCCCTTACGTACCTATACGTTCCCGATTTGTGATTGGCTAAATCTTGTGACGTTTCCTTGTAATTGAAAATCTTTGTAGATGCTAGGAATTGAAAATCTTTGTAATGCCTCAGTTTAAGCTAGCAATCAGTGTCTATATCATTAGGTTGAAGATTTATAACGCCAAAGGAAATCCGGATACAACAAGGATAATTAGGTCACTCGAGCAACTTGGAGGACCGCTCGAGCGAGCCATGAAAGCAAGGATAATTAGGTCGCTCAAGCGACTTGGAGGACCGCTCGAACGAGCCATGCTAGGTCAGAAATTCTATTTAAGACGTGCATTTCTTTCTCTTCAGTACCGAGCGCAACCACAACGTTTTGAGCAACAGAAAAGTTCAAGGGAGGAAACAAAATGCTTGTGGGTTGATTTCTTGTGTTTACTATCTTGCATAATCACATAGATTAGGGTTTAATCATATTAATCGGTTAAATTAATTTATCCACCGTAGTAGTAAATTAAAAGGCGATCTGATTTTGGTTTTTCAGTACCCATGATCTACGTAATGTGGTCCACTAGGACCGTTCTGGATTTCGTTAAATATAATCTTACTCTTAAAAAAAAACCCTCTTGTGGGTATATTATTAATCTCCATTTCCAGTTCAAACTCTTAGATCACGCGTTTTAACTTGGTCTTGAAAAACTCAACTTATTTGTTTATTGGAAACGTAGATCTTATGTACTCCTTTTAATTATTCATTGTAATTTGTAGATTTGTGCAGCAGGTCTTGATGCACCTGTCCCAGTCTCTTCTGGGTTTTATTCAGGTAAGTTAAAATGATGCATTAAGAAAGTCTGCAAATCCAACAACCACAACAATATAAAAAGGCTAATTTCTCAGTTTTTTGTCAAACAGCAGGGGTGGTACTATTCAACAAATCTTTATCCAAATTAGGGCCTAACCTAAGGGAGTTTCTTTCCACCCGCAATGGTCCAATAAGTGTGACAGAGAACATTTGTCCTTTAGAAAAGAAAATACTATTCCTAGATCAAGTCTACTTTTGCCCCAAATGTCATGCGGAAGCTAGAATTTGGCATCAAGAATGCAAAAACCCTCTTCATCACTGTGCCCGTATTTTATGTCAAATTTTAACAATTTCATTCTTGGCATTAAGTTTGGTAATTGTCAAACTAGTCGCGTCACCTTCAAAGGTCAGAAAAAGGTGGTTGCAAAAGGGTAAGAAGTAATGTTACGCCAAAATGGCATTGCATTGGTGGAGCAATTTTTGCAAAATGATAATATTGTCAGGCAGAAAATAACTTTACAATACTAGTTCGGCACTAACAGGTGAACTCACTCTCACAGAGAACGTAACACAAATTAATATTATGCCCAAATCAAAGTTAATATTATGTCCAAATTAAAGTCTCTTAACAGGGCCTAGGGGTTGTGAACAGGCTGTTTCAAAAGATTTAGGCATACAGCCAACCTTTGCGAAGCCTCTTCAGTATACTCTACTCTCTCTTTTTTTAACCAAATAGTCTATATTAAGCCAAAGAAAATTTGAGCAAATTAATTCCACTTCATCAGATGAAAGGGAAGTCTTTTATTGTTAAAAAGGTAACACAAGTTTATGGAATTCCCCCTTTTGGATTTCGATGTGCCCTGCTTCCTATTCCTAACCTCAACAGCCAAGAACAAGAACACCATCTGTTAAATCTCACATCGCCTATCTAGGCCACCCAAGCTTAGTTGATATATTCTGGAGGTTACTCCACCTATAGCTAATTGGTTTGGAACCCTCCAAGAAATTTAACATGGTATCATAGCTAGGTCTTGGGTGACCACATCTCATGATGTGGTCAAATCTCTTTCGCCTGAATCAAATCTTTCGGTCTTCTCAATTCGTACCTCCACGTGCATCCGGATGCACGTGAGGGGGAGTGTTAAATTTCACATCGTTTATCCAAGCCTGGTTAATTTATTCTAGAGGTTACTCCACATATTGCTAATTGGTTTTAGGTTGAAACCCTTCAAGAAATCTAACATAAACCCAAGTTATAGTAAATGCTTGATATACGTAGCAGCCAACATAACTTGTACTCTTTCTATACATAATGGAAACTGGTGTGAGCCGTTGATGTACTCAATAAAATATTTAGAACCAAGTAAGTATCTTGTTAAATACTACCCCTGTTTGACAATGAACGGAGAAAGCCGTTTAGCATTTTCAGATTGATGTGGTTGTCTGAGCTGTAGAGTTAATCATTTTCAATATACAAATGAGTTGAATTTTGTCATAGACCACGTTAAACGCTTGATGTAAGATTTTGAATTGGAAGTGGAGATTAATAGACAATATCCACTACAAATTGAAATTTTAGCTTTACTGGAACTTTGAATTCTTAATTAATAGGCTTGAACCAAGCAATACTTCTATTTTCTTTTATCATATTTTAAAAGAAGTTGCACTATCTTAATACACAGCCCACTCATCAATAATAGTAGTATCAACATCCTCTCAATAGGAATTGAACCCACAACGTCACTGCACCTAAGTACACCTCCACAACCGTCGGGTCAAATAGGAGAGGGGGATAGAGATTAAACGTCTATAAAAGCGGTCAATGAACTATTGAGAGAGAGAGAGAGAGAGAGAGAGAGAGAGAGAGAGAGAGAGAGAGAGAGAGAGAGAGAGAATGGAGGCATGGAGAGGGCTATGTGTTGCAATGGTGATCATGATGGTCGTTGGGGGAGGGGAAGGGCAATTAGCAGAGAATTTCTATGGCTCGAGGTGTCCTAACGTGGAAAGCATTGTGAACCAGGCTGTATCTAAAAAGTTTAACCAGACATTCGTCACGATCCCGGCCACTCTTCGTCTATTTTTCCATGACTGCATGGTTGAGGTACTATATTTTAGAACTTCGGTTTTTTTTTTGGGTATCCACTTAGTGGCCCAGGCTCATTTCTTACCAAGTGGAGGTGCCCCAGGATCATTGTACAATTTTCTTACCTTGTCTGTTTCCTTAGTCTTCTCCGGTCTAAATCTCACGCATTTTTCCCTCAGTTATCACAATAACATTTTCAAGGTTCTTAGTTTCGTATTGAAACTGAGTGCTTCTGTTGTGATTTACTAGAGCATTTAGCTGGTTTGTATTTTCTTTGTGGTATTAATTTTACTGCACCAAGAAACTAGTTTTGTCAACTTTCTATCCATCAACCTGCACTACAGTGTCAGTGTGAAGAACAACATAAATGAATATTTGATTGTTTAAATAGATTTATAAAGCAGATTATGAAAGTGTACACATGATAATAGTATTGGCAAATAGCATTCATCACCAAATAGCTTGACAGGTTTCTTATGGTAGATTATGCTGTTTGGACTATTGTTTGTTCTCATATATTCATGATTAATTCATGCTTTCTTTCCAGGGATGTGATGCCTCAATTATGATAGCATCGCCAACTGGAGATGCAGAAAAGGATGCTCCGGATAATCTCTCCCTCGCTGGAGATGGCTTTGACACTGTAATCAAGGCAAAAGCAGCCGTAGAAGCAGTATGTCCCGGCGTAGTTTCATGTGCCGACATCTTGGCCATTGCTGCTAGAGATGTTGTAGTCCTGGTAAACATAAACGCACTAGCCAGAACACTTTATTTGAATTGCATGTATAGTACATTTTGACACAGCAACAGTACAGACTTCCTTCTAGCAGTGTGATATGCTAATCCAAAATGAATCGAATGAGGTTCTACAAAAGCAATATTTGAGACATTCTTTAAGGGAAAAATATGGGACTAAATTATTATTTTTGATAAGTTGGATTAAATTATTTTCCATGATTAAAATTTCGTTCTTGAACAAAAATTTCATTATATTTCGGTTTGATGAGTTAAAACATCTTAATTTGTAGGCCGGAGGTTCTTCATTTGATGTGGAATTGGGCCGTCGCGATGGAGTCATATCTAAGGCATCTGACGTTTCTGGAAAACTACCACAGCCATCCTCCGATCTCAATCAACTCAATGCCATCTTCGGCAAGAACAACCTGACTCAGGATGACATGATCACGCTGTCCGGGGCCCACACCCTCGGCTTCTGCCACTGCAGCCACTTTGCCAATCGAATCTACAACTTCTCCTCGTCCTCTAAAGTAGATCCATCTCTGAACTCAACTTATGCCCAACAGCTAATGCAAGAGTGCCCTCAAAATGTGGATCCCAGAATTGCAGTCGTCTTGGATCCTGTGACCCCACAAACTTTCGACAATGTCTATTACAAAAACCTGGTTGTAGGGAAAGGTCTCTTGACTTCAGATGAAGTGCTCTTCACGAACTCAGCATCTCAGCAAACTGTTGAGAATTTCGCTAATCATCAAGATCATTTTTTCAATGCCTTTGGCAATGCAATGAGGAAGCTTGGCCGTGCGGGAGTGAAAACGGGCAGTCAAGGACAAATAAGAAAAGACTGCACAGCCTTCAATTCATAAAGGAAAGCTTCTAGCAAAACTCAGAACACAGAGAAACATATGAAATAAGTACCGGAGAAGAATTCATCGCAATCATCGATTCTACGGAGACAATTGGTCATTTGACGTTGGTCTAGCCTAGCCGCAATCTCAAGTATAGGCTTCAGATTTAAGTTGTTTCTTCAAAAACCAAAAACAGAAAAGAAAGCATATCGTGTTTATAATTCGCTTGGTTATGTCGTGATTTGATGCTTATATCTTGTAGCTAGCTTAATTCAGAATAGAATTCTTTAAAGCTATCTTGCAATTCTTTCCATAAACTTCACATGAATGTCAAAAGTCCGAGCTCTGACGTGTTTAGCTCTAATCAGGATTACGATACTCTCGCAAATCAACCACATAAACTGGAAACTTAGCCTCTGGGTACTGCCTTATTTCAAAACTTAATTAGCTCTAATCGTTCCAATCAGTATTCCATGGCAAAAAAGTTTGACAGAATTTCTTGATATAAGGCGTTATACTATGTTTTAGTAAGTGTAGTGGGTCGAAATAATTAGGCCTAATGTGGTTTGGCCCAGTCCAAATCAATAATCACAAGCAGGCCCAAACGGTCCAAGTCCACCCAACACTCAGCGTTCTAGAATGTTCTGCGTGACTGTCCGACCCACGCCATCTCAGTCGGGTCTGTTCTCATGTTTGGAGCACGATGAGGAGCTCAAGGCCCGCGTTCTAGAATGTTCTATGGGACCATGTGATCCATGCCATCTCAGTCGGGTCGGTCCTCACGTTCGGATCACGATGAGGAGCAGAAGACCCCTCAGAGCTAGGGAACCAAAGATTCCACTCGGCGTAGGAGCACCAATCCCCATTGAGCACTTGGCTAGACCGTATTGACCAACTGCAGTGTAACCATTGGAGTTTCGTACAGACTGGACATGTGGTATCACCTCTTAATGACGTGTGTCCTGACCGTACGCCCTACTTCCAGGCCGGGATCATCAGTAGTACGGTTCGGCCACGTGGATCTTCTCTTCACTACACACGTGTTCTTGAGATGAGCCCGACCAGCACACCATGCCTGCGCACCATCATGCGCGGCATTCAATCAAGAAGTGGTGGTCGAATGCTAACTGTTGGGAAGAAGATGTCAGCGACGTCACCCCTCACAAGGGTGGCCTGCAAGATCCTAACCCTCAATGTGAAGACACTCCTATAAATACTACAGTGATAAACCCTAAGAGGTATGCCATTTTCTTCCTCCAAAAAACTTTGTGTGTCCTTTCTCACTTAGACTTGACTTAGCCATTGAAGTGCTTTCTGGTCGACATCGACTTGGTAGACATTGACGTGGTTCTCATTTTGTAGCGCTAAAAGAATGAAGGCTCCTCCATAGTCAAAGTCACATCAGAAAAGTCTAAGTCAAGAAGAAGAGAGTTGGAAACCACCCCACAGTAAACATAAACCTGTTTTTTTGTTTATTCTTTTTGTCTTTATTCAAATTTTTTTCGCAAATATTAGTTTTACGTCAAATTTTTGTGGTTTATTGGTTTATCTCGATAAGACAAATCTAAAGAGTATAAACTTATGGTAAAAACTATTTTTTTTAATAAAGCCAAAAATACGTGGTTTATTGGTTTAATTTTGGCTTTATTAAAAAAAATTAATTTTCACTATAATTTCATACTTGTTAGATTCGTCTAGTCAAGAGGAACCAATAAACCACAAAAAATTGACGCAAAACTAAAAAATGCAAATTTTTTTTGAATAAAGGCAAAACGAATAAACCAAAAAACAAGTTTATGGTTTTTTTGCCAAATGAGGCCTAAGTATAAAAAGTGTTGCCGTAATTTCTGATAAAACAAACACAAAGCCAACGAGCAACAAGAAATTTCATTTAAATGAAATAGATATTATTCATGAAAGAAATATTAAGCACTTGATAACCAAACCAAATCGAGCCTAAGTCGCAAATTGATTGGGGTCGACCTCATGATTCTGTTATCTTTTCTGATTGATAAACAAATACTCCCTTCATCCAAATTAGTCGCCCCTCTTGAAAATCATGCATTTTGTGTGCAAAAAATAATTATTAACATTATTTTTTTCAAAAAATTCTACACAAATTTAAAGATATGATCTTATTGAGAAGTAAAAATTGGTGGGTTTACAGACCCTTTGGGCATTAACGGGGAATCTTCATAAGTTCATTGGTTCTTATCGCCTCATTAGATTTTCTTTTTCTTGTTTAATTAACTTAAAGAAATAGTACTATACAAAAACCCTCCATCTGTCTCATAGTGATATTAATTAACTGAATTCCGTTGCACCAAAAAAAAAAAGTGATATTAATTAACAGTACTTTTAAAAAATTATTCCATAATTTAGATTAATAATCAAGCACTTTCATACTTATTTTGAGAAATCTTTCACGTCAGTATAAATTGTACTAAGCGAAACGGGGGTGGGTGTTGTGCACTTGGGTGCTATGTACCGCGTTGTGCACCCTTGGCCATCCGATTGTGTTTTCGATGGTCCGGATGTATTTTGATTCTGTATTAAGCACTACTTAACGTCTTTTTTTAATAGAATAACAAGAATGAAATCAAAGAATTACACACTGAAGCGTTTTATTTATTATTAATCTAAAAGGTAGCTGAACATTAAAATAAAGAAAAATGATACGGGATGGAGAGAGTGCCAACTTGCACCGCTATCTAGTAATAAGAAATACTCGAAAAAGAAGGTGATTAAGAATATCCTTTACTGTCCAAAAAACAATTAAGCAATTGTCAATTTTCTTTTGTTTTGTACGCGTTGAATTGGACAACTTGTACACAAGAATTGGTAGTGATCGATGAAGCCGTCGTCGCATAATTAAAAAACTAACCGACATGCACGACATTATAAAACTACAAATCTAAGTCGTTCCGCGTAGAAAGATATGCAGAACGACTTGATGTTAGAGTGTTTTGGCCTGCAGTGATATTAATTTTTTTTTTATCTCATGGGATAACAAAACTAATACAATGAAATGACCTAACATTTAGTATCATTTTATCATATTTATCGTAAAACTCATTCAGAGCCAGTCCATATGGGACTTTGCTTCGGCCCTCTTGTAGACGGTGGGAATTATTCTTTAAAAATAATTGAGGTGCGCATAAGTTGGCTCCAACACCAAAGTAATCACAAAAAATAGCATATTGTTTTCATCTTACATCTCTTATTTTATGGAGCCTCCTATCCTAATATATTTACATTCATCTTGTGATTGTACGCAGCATGTATCTTAGTATTCCCCCTTGCATCGATCACACCTACAAAACATAATCTAGATTATACTGCACGTAACATGCTATACGGCCTTGTCAACCATGAATTATTGACTATTGGTTTTAATTAAGCTGTCAAGGAAGTCGCAATTTAGTAGCTGTATACAGGTAATTAGGAGGATTTCAAAAATTCTCTGATCAATTATTTAATAGGATTCGACTTTCTCCGCAGGGTACAAATGTGACTAACCTATATATATATATATATATATATATATGACCAACATGAAAGAAAATAAGGAAAAACACGGATTCGGTGTAGATAAGCTTGTTAAATCATATATGCACACAAAGACATATATATCTAGCTTGTTGAATATTTGTGCCTCAAGCATTTTTCGCGTAACGTAAATGCAGGCGTTGATACGACCCATTATATGTTTTTTAATACGCGAAAATTCATTTGTACTTAACCTTCTTAGTTTGCTAGTTCTCAATATAAAAAAACATCTCAAACTTTGCATATGTACCGTAAGATGTTGACTGCTTCAGGTTTAAAAAGTCATTTTTAGGGATTGTTCCAGAAACAGGAAGTCAGGAATTGGCTTAAGTTAGTTTTTTGGGTTGATGTATTGTAAGATAATGATCTATCTCATAAATCGCACTAAATCAATTTTTTGGAATAACCCTAAGTATGGCTTAAGAAAAATAGGAGTACTATAGCAAGAGTTTTTGTGTTTCCAAATAGGGGTAACCCACATCTTCATCAAACTCATGTTGGCTGGCCGGTTACTCTAGGCGTCAATTTCGTATGGTTTTTAATTAGATATATCCTTAAAAAAAATACTCCCTCCGTCCTGTATTGTTGAGTCTCTTTCCTTTTTTGGACGTCTCAAAGAATTGTTTATAATTTATTAGGTTTTCTATATTCAATATGAATTTTGTTTGATAGATCTCAATTAGTTTTATTAAACGAAGTTGTTGGATTGACAAAAAATATCATAGACTATGAGATATAAATAATTTTTTGACACTTTCAAAAAGGTAAAGAGGCCCAACAATATGAGACGGATGAAGTACTATTTATATGTATTTACTCTGTTATTCCTTACTCATTTTCTGCTTATATCAATGACTTTGTTGCTACTTGCTAGTCAGAGCCTGGAAAAATCAATCAGCTTCAAGATATTAGAAATGTACTCCCTCCGTCCGGATTTGTTGGTCCATTTTGGGGATTCCAACTTTTTTTCCATTATTTTTTTTCCATCACTTTTTGTGTACTTTCTCCATACTTTACTCTTTAACTTTGGCAAATGGACAAATATTTTAGGACTTGAAAAAGTATGTTTGTGGACCAATAAATCCGGACGGAGGGGGTAATATTTTTGTTAGTAATGAAAAGTGTCCCGATGAACTGAACTAACCTATCTAGCTCCTCCCACAACCCTTTTCACTCGTTTGCGTGAGATGAGGTGGTGCCAATGACAAATCGATGCCTAGGAGAATCGACCTTGCGACTTTGGAGTGGTAAGCCTCACTGAGACAAGTTGATTAACCACTGCGACAACCCGTTCAGGTTCAGAAATGTAATTTATCGAGCTTTAGAGTTGATATAAACGAATTTTTAACAAGAAGAGAACGAGCAGAGCATATAGATGGTTCTGTCTGTTTTAAAGACTTAAGTAATGTTTGACAAAATAAAATTAAATAAATTGCATGTGCATGCACGCGTTAATCGATTAAATAAACATGATTTACTCGAACAGGTAAAATCCTTTTACTCTCGTGAGAATTATTGTGAAGAACATTCCTAGAGGAATAGCTAGCGAAATGGTTAATTATTCCTCTGACTAAGCATTAGAAATTACCAAAAAAAAACTATGCTAGAGGTCCTTCTGTACTCGCAGTTAAAAAAAAAAAGGTCCTTCGTGTTGTAATGAACCCTATGCACGCGACTAAGTTATGAGAAAGCAAACAAAATCAACAAGCACGCACGACACAAAGATTTACGTGGTTCTCCAAGATGGGTACGTCCACGGGCGAGGAGAGAGAGAGAGTTCACTATCAATGGTGAAGAAGAGATACAATAGCCGGCAATAATCCGTAACTCTAGAGAGGCCACACAATATGAGAAGTAACTAGCCAAAAGGATAAAACCCTAAGAGCCTCCAAAGTCTCCCTTTTATAAGAGGATACAAAAATAGGTCAAAAAATCCTAAAAAACACGCAACCATCATGTTCTCCTTGCTCAAGTCAGTTGTTAGACCGCTCAAGCCAGATCCTCTCATTCACCGTCTCATTCTACGATCCAGTAAGCCTAAAAAGATTGCTCGAGCCAGCTTTTAGGTCGCTCGAGCCAGCCTACCGCAATCCCAAATTCAAGGCACTCCCAAGTCCCAACACTTCATACTCATTTTTTTCTGTTCAATCATGTGCCAAATGATTCTCATCCACAGGATCTTGTAAGAATCTCAAAACATGATGGAGTAATTTCCAAACATGTTCATGTGTCTGCGAAAAATAACCGGCCGGTAGATAGCTGCACATAAACAAATTAAAACTATAGAGGACTATTCATTTTTAAACAAAAGTCCCATCTTGATCTCTAAATTATCATAGGCACTTCTATGTGCATGGACATATTTGTAAGAATAGTCTTTTCTCAAGTAAGAATTGGTCAAACTAGTAAAAAGGGTTAAATTTACTTTTCCAGTTGATTACTAAGATATGTACGGTAAATGAGACTTGGTTTATGTTGGTTATATGCATGTATTTTGAAAACTAGGTATGTCTGAGTCAGTTTACATGCACCTCAACCAATCAATCTTTGACGGGTAATGATCTCACTGTTCACTAGCAAGAAGCTCAATTAAAACCAGAACAAAACTCCGTCTCCAAAATATTTAATTTGAACTTGAGACCTGATAAAGAGTAAACTCTCAAGTCTAAGGCCCTTCAGGCCAACCCGGTTTGCCTTTGGTGGGATAAGGATTTGCTAAAGTCTCTTGCTGAATACCACCACTGTTTGACAATGAACAGCCCATTCAGCATTTTTGGTTGAAGCTGTGGAGTTGTCAATGCATCATTTTCACATTTACCTTAAGACAAGTGCATAAATGTTCAGACAACTACATGCCTCAGTGAATAGAAAAAGTAGTACAGAAGGACTACGTTTCCAATTAACAAATGAGTTGAATTTTTCAAGGCCAAAGTTAAATACTCACAAGATGTTTAGTAGAGCTTAATAGGCTTGGACCTGGCAAATTCTTCTACTATATAAGTAGGATTAGTTGGCAAACGAAATATCGAGACTTCGAGAGAGGAGGACATTTTGCAATAAGAGCGGTGAAATGGAGGCGTGGAGAGGCTTGTGTTTGGCAATGGTGATCATCATGGTCACGGGGAGAGGCAATGCGCAATTGAAGCAGAACTTCTACAGCTCGAGTTGTCCGAATGTCGAAAGCCTCGTGAAGCAGGCTGTAGTTGCAAAGTTAAACCAGACATTTGTTACAATTCCGGCCACTCTTCGCCTAATTCTCCATGACTGCTTTGTTGAGGTACCACCATACTTCATACATTTGATTTGAAGTTTTGATGTTAATTTGTTATGGAAGAGCTTGTGCTATGATGTTAAAAAGATCACACGGGATTTTGATGTCTTTTTTTTTTTTTTTTTGAGCTTTCATGGTGATTTCATTCAATAGTACAAATAAAAAATACAAGGATGCGTTTCGGGTACTTGGTTATGCTACTTTTGTTATGATTTTTAACACATCAATTTGGTAAGTCTGGGATTTGTTCTTTGTTAGTATTTCTTTTCTTCTCTTTCATGTATGTATTTCTTTTCTTCTCTTTCATGTATGTATTTTCGTTGGAATTTTTTTACTGCTTTATCAACATTCTCCAACCAACCTGGGATAAAATGTCAAGATTCAGGAACATCAGAATAGCCTAATTCTAGTGTTCAAATGCATTCACTTGTTGGGGATGCAAACAACTTTCAACAATAGTCTAGGAGTGAAGGAGGCGGAGCCCTATTGGGACAAAGCCTGCAATCATTGCAGCGAAAATGGTATTTAGTGTTTCGTAAGGGGCAATTTCGGTCATTGGGCCTTATCTATTTATATAGCAATTGCTTTGTAATTAGAGTTAGGGCGTTTCATTCTAAACATGAGAGGAAGCGAGAGAAAACACTTCTGGGAGAAAAGAGAGAAGACTTGTACTCTTCTTCGATTATATATTGGACTAGTGTGGCTTCAGCGGTGTTTCTTCACGTTGAGGTTTTCGACGCATTATATGTGTGTTCTTTCATGTCTTCTGTTTATTACGCACTTTTTATGTCTTTGCGATTTTTGTGATTCAAGTTTCCTAGATCCATAATGGTGTTGTGACTTGTGAGTTAAACTCGTTGTTTGATTCCTAACATCATTCCAGCCAATAATTTTGATGATGATGATGATGACGACCGCAATTTATTTTAAAATAGAATCATGACCAAATAGATAAGAGCTAAGCGCCGGTGTCATATTAATTTGGCTATAAGTTGCTCTCATATAGTTTTTCATTTGCCTGCCTTTGCAGGGATGTGATGCCTCAATTATGATATCATCGCCAAATGGAGATGCAGAAAAGGATGCCCCAGATAATCTCTCCCTCGCCGGCGATGGCTTTGACACTGTAATCAAATCAAAAGCTGCCGTAGAAGCAGTATGCCCTGGCGTAGTATCATGTGCCGATATCTTGGTCATTGCTGCCAGAGATGTTGTAGTCCTGGTAAACAAACACGCACTACGTAGCCAATGAACTTCTCTTCTCCTCTTTTCTTTTTCTATTTTTGGTAAAATCGTGAGTGTATTTAGAAACTTACCCAGAAAAGAATTCGCGGAAAAAGTGCTTCATCCACTGAAATGTTGGCCTTGTTTCAAATGAATGCAGGTTGGCATAACATGTTGGGGCTTTTCTAAAAATATTCTTGTTTTCCATGTTGAATGTGTACGCGACATGTTTGGAGCGAAAAATAATTACATTTGTGTTTCATGTGATGAAACCTTTTTGTAGGCTGGAGGACCATTTTTCGCAGTGGAATTGGGACGGCGTGATGGAATGATATCTGAGGCATCTCGTGTTACTGGAAATCTGCCAGAGCCCTTCTTCAATCTCAGCCAACTCAATGCAATCTTCGCCAAGAACAATCTCACTCAGGATGACATGATTGCGCTGTCTGGCGCTCACACCGTAGGCGTTTCCCACTGTAGCCGATTTGCAAATCGGCTCTACAACTTCTCCTCGTCCTCTAAAGTAGACCCTTCTCTGAACCCAATCTATGCCCAGCAGCTGATGCAAGCATGTCCTCAAAATGTGGACCCCTTAATCGCGGTTGACTTGGATCCTGTGACCCCGCAAATTTTCGACAATGTCTATTACCAGAATTTGGTTGGAGGGAAGGGGCTCTTAACTTCAGATGAAGTGCTATTCACGAACTCGGCATCTCGGCGAAGAGTCAACAATTTTGCTAAAAATCCAAGTCATTTTAACACATTCTTTGCCCATGCAATGGTGAAGCTTGGCCGTGCGGGAGTGAAGACGGGTAGTGAGGGACAAATAAGAACAGACTGCACGGCCTTCAATTCCTAAAGGAAAGCTTCTTTCAAAACCTCAGAACGTGGAGAGACACAGAGACTGGAGAAGAATTCATCACATTCATCGATTTTATTGAGACAATTGGTCATTTAATGATGTTCACATTGTATAGAATTCAGAATTAATTCTCTCTCTCCCAAAAAGAAGGTAGTGAGCTCGTAATTCAAATTATTTTTTACCCACATTTGGTGCGATTCACTTAAAAAAGATTACTCTTCATAAACCAGTTAACAAACATATCTGGCAGCAACACCAACATATCTGGCAACAACATCAGATGACCAACCACGAATGCTCTAAAAATGCATCACAAAAGATATGAAGCTGGAAAAAACAAAACAAAAAAAAACTTTAGATAAAACAGGAAACACAATGTCCATATGCAATTACGCATTATAAATCGTTTACAAAGATGAGTTCAATGATCAATCGTTCACTCCAAGAAAGCGTATGGCTTGATGCATCACTCGATATTTGAAACAGAAAATCCCACATCAAACACCAAGATAGTGATCCTGGAGAGTAGTTAGTGTCGTAATACCCTGGGTACGCTTGGTTCTCAGTCTCCGTAGAACTGTCATGGCATAGGTTTGCCTCCATAATCACTCCACAAACATTTTCAGAAACACAGGGTGGAAACAGTGCAATCCCCACCACCTTTTGCAGAACATAAAAAAATGTCAATCCAAATATAATCGAGATCTTAAATATCCCATCTTCAATCAGGTATGAGATTTTCCATAAAGGTGAGCATAAACAATTTTAGTGCGATAGACAAGTATCATGCTTAAAACAGCTGCAATGATGCAAAGTCCAGACATGATCATCAATGTCATGAAGAAGCATATGGCACCGTCGCACCTTAGTGGTTCATCCACAGCAAAACTACCCATAAATATCGATCCCAGATCCCTTTGGTGGTGAGGTTGGTGGTGCTGCTTATCTGCTTCACTATCATATATACTACTCGCAATCAGGCCAGAGAAGACTAGGGAACCAGCAGGGTTTGCCAAGGTAAGAAAATTGTACAAAGCCCCAAATTTTTTCAAGCCAAATAATTCAGAGGCAGCAGCTGGGACAATAGCCCAGTGCGCCCCATAGCCGAGCCCAATTAGTAGTGTGCCAACGTACATTGCACCGGGCCAATCCATAGCAAGGAAGAAGTGCCCAAATGCCATAATGAGTTGGGCAGCAGCCATGGCCACAGGCCTTGGATAAGCATAGTCCCTGATAAATAAATTCACAAGGTAAAATGAAACATTGCAAAAATAATGATAACAAATGAAGTTTAATAAGCTTCAACCGAAGAAATGGAAACTTGTAATACCTGACTATCATCTCAGAAAAGTAACCCCCACCAACACGGCCAAGAAAGTTCCAAATGCTGATCAAGGAAACAAATATATGTGTATTATCATACCCTAAAGATTGGCTCATCTGACCCAAATTATCAATCACTGTCAAACCAGATCCAGATCCCAATAGAAGTGAGAAAAAGATAAGCCAAAAGTCGGCCTTTATCAAAGCCTGTGTCAAGGTGAAGTCCTCCCCCCTATGTGGCCCCCTTCTCCTCTTGATCCTTACGGCTCCTTCTGCAGCTGCTTGAGCTAGTCTTACTTGCAGTTGGGCAATTCGCTTTTGCCTCTCTAAAGCTGGAAGAAAGTCTACTTCCTTAGGTTTCTCATCTTCCAACTCGCTAAATATAACATCGTTTATATCATGTCCAGATTTGCTGGGTTCATGGTTATGTGAATCAGGAATAAGTGGTTCTTCTGCTGGATCTCTTGCCTCTGGGAAGAAACTCAACGATACAGGAATCACAATTGGGACTATTAGGAGAATAAACAATCCAACAGTGAAAATTATGGTCACAGTGTAGCTCAAATCAACTAGATCCTCTAGAAGCATAACCGCCATCAAATATGCAGCCAAAAGGAGGCAAACGCTATAGATGAATGAGGAACTTGAGCTATCCGATGGTCTGATTTGTTTGTGACCTCCAACAGGCCTGACAATGAACATAAGGGCAATAACCACCATTGAAGGACCAACTGCAACCATGAAGATGAGGGCTGCGTGATCAGGAGTATGGATCACTGCATATACCTGAGTAAGAATTGCTCCAGCTAAACCAGCAAAACCCTTGAGTACTCCCACCACGTGGCCCCTGCTCTTTGGAAAGTTTTGCACGCATGAGACTAGAGATGCGGTATTGAAGTAGGTTTCACCGTTTGTACCCACGAATATAAGGATGCACATCTGCATAATGGTAATAGTTCACAATTTTACCAAGGCATGAGGGTAATTGAGTGTTTCCTTATCTCTTGAGCTAAGAACTCAGAAAACTATCTCGACTTTGTAAAAATGTTACACTTCAATTGAACATAACAAGTCATGAATTAAACGCATATGTTTCTCTGTTTCAAGAGATGTATGCACCTATAGTCAAATAGTATACTTTTATAAGTTTCCCCGCATCTTGTCTATAAAACAATATGTATGCATCATAGTCAAATAGTATACATAAATAACTTTCCCCGCATCTTGTCAACAAAACAATACAGGCTTACTGTAATGGAAACTGTCCAGTTTTCCCACCATTTTGGGGGAATTTGATAGAACAACAGAGGATTTAACCGAAACAAACTTTATCCTTATATTGAATTGTAGGTAGTGTTCAAATCTGGGAAAAAAGAAGACAACATCACTTGTATATATTGGCAAAAGTGAAAAACAAGCAGCATAATAAAGTCACTTAGTCTTGTAGTCGAACATTCTTAAAGACTGATTCAATCACAGTGAAAGCCAATAGAACAATCAATAGGTTCATCAAATACTAGCAACGTGCCTCACCTCAGAAAATACCTATAGACGTATACCAATAAGTTTTGTACCATTTTCACCGCAATTTAGACTCATGCCAGGCATAATATCCCCCCCAATGTATCTGACAGAAAGCAAGACATCACAAAATAAAGGAAATGGAAAATCGTTCTGTTTTTTTAGTGTCTTCTAACAGTAAATTGGAGAGTTTTCATAAAGATAATTGGCATCGGCAAATATTCCACACAGAAAAAAGAAGAAAAAAAAGAAACACAAAAGCAACAGCAGGGTATAATCAATAAATCATCAAGTAAAGAAACTTCATAAGCACACAAATTTGAAGGATAAGGAGAAACACAAAAGCAAAGAACAATTACAGAATCCAAATATCTGCAATTCCCCCTCTTTTAAGGCCTCTTTCCAATCTATTGCACGGTAAGAATATCCTTCAAGATTCAGAAGACCACCAATTTACGGTCTTTCATAATCAGAATCGATTCAAACAGTTGGGATAACAAGAATTCATGAACAAACATATTCCACACAAAATCACATAACACCGAAATTGCTACTCACAAAACAGCAACATAACCAAACCCCATAACAATCTGGAAAAGTAAGATAACAAAACTGAGAGAAAAGAAAGCCCAATTCATGAAACAAGAAGAAAGTACCATATCCACCTTGACTGATCTTGACTCCCATAAAAAAGAAAAGACAATTAATGAACAGTTAAAATACTCACCGCCCACAACGGCAGCGCCGGAACTCGACCGGTGACAATAAGCCAAACCAAACCATACCCAACAAAATTCTGCAAAGCACCAACAAGTAGAGCTCCCCACAAGGGCAAAAACTCACACAAGCTTCCAGCCAAGAACCCAACACTATCCCCAAGGTCCTTAGCCACGCCTAATCTCGCAATCTGCTTCTGATTATAGTTCAAAGATCTTTTTATCACAGGCGAAATACTCCCAAACAAATACCCAATTCCAGCACACGATTGTATCCACATTGCTGCCACAAAAACCAGCCATCTGCTATTGAAAAAAGCCGCAAATCTCTCCCCCAAACGACCCATCATCAGTCAAAATATAGTCTTTTCTACTTGGGTGTTTTTTCTTTGGAATCGGTTTTGAAGATCTGAGACCCAGAAAACGGATTTTGAGGGTATCTGAAAATTTGCTTTTCTTTTCCACGTGTCTATCTTTTTCGTTTCTTTTTTTAGGCAGGGCCCGAGCAGAGGAGATGATGTGATCGCAGATACTATGTATGTCTATGCATAAGACCCCGGTTTTTGAGGTAATTGTTGAATTGCCATTATTGTGCTGGGAGTGTGTCGACTGCTATTTTGGGAGAGAGGACAACAAAGAAGAGCGGAGTGACGCAGTATCTTACGCTCAAAGCCGCAAACGAATCAAGATGTAGACGTGTGTCTTCTTTTGGTATAAAAAATGTCAAGGGCCAGGCCATTCGGTCTCCATCCCTGTAGTGTTTGGCTGCTACCCGCTAGTAAGAGTATCTCCACCTCTTACCCATATTTTTACCCAAATTTGAGTGAAAACTTGATTTGGTATGGAGCACTCCAATAGGCAAAAACAAAACTATGCATAAATTTGAGTAAAAACCTCATTAATGGCATTGTTGTAAATCTAAGGGGAGAAAATGCCTTCAAAATTTGAGTAAAAATTTGGTTCTTACCAAATTTGTTGAAGAATTTGAGTAAAACCAAATTTGGTGAAGGATTTGGTGAAGGAGTAGAGTGGAATTTTCGGTGACTTTTACTCAAATTTGGATTTGGTGAAAGATTTTATGAAGGAGTGGAGATGCTCTAAGGAGTGAGAATTATGAACACCACCTGTTAACTCGACTCGAGCACGACACAAGTTTATAGGGTTTTAGTTGATCATTTTTTAACACAAATCCGAATATGTCATGACCCGTGAATACGACAATTAAACGAATACGGATTAGACTTGCATAACTTGATAAAGACACGAATACATGTTTAATTTTTTGTATTTATCTGTTAACCCGAAATGACATGATACAGGAAGCCAATAGGCCATAGCCATACTTGTGTTTCCCTAAAAATTATTACTCCAGTGTTGATTCTTTTAAATTTCCTAATCTTTAGATCAGATTAGGTCAACTTGTATGAAAAACATCAATGTAATTATGGAAAGACAAAATCATGCATATTATTACATGACCCATTATAAAATTATATGCAAATATCAAAATTAATTAAATATTTAATATCCTAATTACCGGGTTTTCATTTATGTGCACTTGAAACAACTACGAGTCTTAATAATGTCAACCCGAACACGACATTGTTTTAAGCAGATTGGTTTAGTGACAAGATGCTTGACACGTTTATATTAACAAGTGTTTTGACACGAACCTGAAAAGATACAATGCCTGAAGTTACACGACACGGACACTCTCCCACCCACTGCACTTCAACTAAATACCCTCATGGCCACCGCAACGTGGTGTCCTAATACCCTCATTCTGTCATTCATTTACACATTTTTGTGGAGTTCATAAGATTAGGCTAAGTTTCCACTACGGTATTTTCGATACTTTTGGTATTCTTTGACTACAAGTTGTCAAATTAATAAGTCATTTCCTTACATACATCAATTGATTTGAAAATTCATAGTCCAAGAGTACCGTAGTGGACACTCACCCTTGGTACTGGACCTCACAAAAAAAATGTTATGACGAATAAAGATGTTATGCACCAAGTGACAGTGGGTACTGGGTACTAAATAATTTTTCTTCACCTAATCCTCATTGCAGCACTTCTCATGTGATCTTGTCATTATTCTCTTTTTAATTACTCCTACCAATTTTATTGAAAGACACAGCTGTGACAATTTTAATATAATTGGAATATAAAAGAGAATAAAGTACTAAAAACATACCTTTATTCACTGCTTTAAAGAAATGAGAAGTAAACAAGGACATTGGAGTAAAAATAATGCTGGTTGGGCAGAGGTTGGTGGGGTTAGTCCCAATTGAAAGTTAGCACTTGGGGGTAGTTCAAAAAAAGATGTTAGCACTTGGGTGACTTTTAAGTAGTAGTAAAATGAAATAAACTTGCAACTTCACTGATACAAAGAGTTTTTTGAGACTATAAGCGTTTGATCCTGCTTATTTTCTTTTTATTTTAGTTACTCAATGCATTTCAGTTTCCTTTAAGACTATGTTTAATGAATTAATGAAAAAAATATGGAGGAAGAAAAAAAGATGCCAGTAGCCCATAGTAAACAATGGTGCATGTACAACAATCATACAATAAAAGTGGTTTTTTGTGCATCTAGGGGTAGACCTAAAACCTTCCCCCCACTAATATTGCTACAAGTATAATAAAAGTGGATAACACGGATCTCAACCGTTCAGTTCAGCAATCAATGCTCTTACCGGTCAAAAAGTATTTCAAATCCGGACTCGAAAAACACTTTTCGACAACAAGAGATGTGCTGTCCACTTTTATTATCCACTTCGTTGTGCCTATAGCATTTTATAACTACATGAGGTTATCCTTAAGTTATGGAAACTTTTATATCTCTAGACTCGAAGAAGAGAATTCTGAATCTATCATTGATGTTTCTTTTATGCCGTTGAGTTGAATAAAATTTATAACGATTGACAAAAAAAAAAAAAAATGAGAATTCTGAATCTATCATTGATGGTAATATTATTTTTCTTTTATTTATTTGTCGAAATTGAATATCACCCTTTCTTTTAATTTCTTTAATAAATTTACGATCAGTTTAAGCAAAATATGACAGATAACAATCAAACCAAGTTCTTGGGTTTCGCAATCGTTGGGTGTCTCAGTATCATTTTGCTACGATATTCGATTTGGATAGCTCGGAACATAATTTTGTTGTATCCAACAATTACTCACTTTGTGCAGGAATCTCATTAAATTACGTTCAAACAAGTTCATCCTTTACAGCTTTCCCGGAGGAACCACAATCCTTAACAACAATGCCAGGTATCCCAAAAAATTATCCTAAAAAAAAAAAAAAATCAAACATCTATTGCGAATTTATTTTTGGGGTAATTTTCGAAGTTAGTTTCCGGGATATTATTAAAGCAATTTAATAAACAGTGTCTAACAAAAGGCCAATCTTCTTGGACTGAATCACCAATCCCCCATTTGGTGGCACCTTGAAATTTAAATACCATTTCGATAATACATGGTTCGAATTTAATCCAAATAACCGACGGTCAAATGTAATTCATTACTCGGATTAAATCCTAACCATTCATTAACGAAATGAACGGTCGGATAGCGCAATACACAGTGCAATGCATCTTGTGCACTGCACCATCCCCGAACCATTTTTTTGTCACAGATATTTGATGGGACTAAACATTTTCTTTGATTCTCCGACTATGCGATGGCATCTTAATTTTGGCCTCACATAAGTATGGTGAGATTTTTTGTGGATGGTCTTATAGTGCTGAAATATACTAAGGGGGAATTCTCTAATAGTAGATTTTATGAAAACTTGATTTTATCCATTCGTGAAGAGATTTTATAAAATCTCACATTTTTTTTGATTTTATGAAATCTTCATAAAATCTATTAGAGAACCCCTAATTCGCTCTCTCTCTGATAGAGTGATAATCATTTTGTATCAAAAAAACAGAACTGGTAGAAAAAGTACCGAGATTTTTGTGTAAAATACATAGCCGACCATATTGATTACTAATGTTCTAAAGTGGGTCCGTTTTTCATCAATTGATCCGTCGTCTTCTTCATCAATAAATAAAGAGAAAAAGACACTAATGTGGACCCGGGACCCCGATGGAAAAAGACACTAATATGGACCACGATGCGATAGAATTTTTTTTTTTTAATGTCAAAAGTGAAAATTTTATTCATCTGAGGGTGAAAGAAAAGCCTAAACTGAAGAAAATCTCAATCAAATGATCAAAATCAAGAAAATGAGATGAGAAAAGAAGAACTCTGAAAAACTGGAAAATGACGAGTGTTTCATTTCATCTCACTGTGTTCATCATGACAATCTAGAGAGCACTTGCCCCTTTTTATACTTGCCACTACTTAACAGAACCCAAACAGAAATTACAACCGACAATTCAAGAGAGGGAAAGCAACGGTAAAACTAACAGAGACACACTAACTCCGTTAACCACTCTAAACTCTAAAAACCCTCTATTAACACTAACACACCCTTTTTACTGACTCTAATGTGCTTCTTTAACATAAACATCATACAATTGGGAATTTCATGGGAGCAAAATGGTAGTCCACAAACCGGATTAACCATTGGAAAGAGCTTTCTTATCGAGCACAAGTATGTGCAACCCGATTACTCTCACATTTAACAAAGTTCAAATCACAAGAAGTAAGTTGATTCTTCAAAATGATACAATCCTGAATAAGCACCGCAATGTCAGAAGGGGGGCTTGTGAGACCGAGCAGCTTTTCACAATTGCGATTCGAGGGACATCCGAGTAAGCTTGAGAGCAATACCCAGTTTCACTCCATCCCGAATCGCAAGAGCTTCTGCAATTCGAGATGAGTTGATTCCGAGGTGCAAACTTAGAAAAATGCCCAAAACCTTACCGTTTGCACCACGAGCAATTGCACCAATTCCAATTGAATTCGTGATTCTAGATATTGCCGCGGCCACATTGATCTTCACTCCGTCACCGATAGGTCGTTGCCATACCAAAGTCTCCTGTTGATTCAGTCTCAGTGGAGAAGGGGAGGCCTTAGTGTTCGCTTTAAGAAACTTGTAAAAATCACCCTATGCCTTACTTAGCACTCCTCATTTTGTCTTTAATAGGTGAAGTTACTCTTGCTTTCAAAATACAAGGGTGATTTAGTAACTTCAACTTATAGAGACCAAAAAAAGAAAGTGTCAATATCAATTCCTTAGATTAAATATGATTAATGAACCATATATGGATACCACAGATCGGTCTGCGAGTCCCAGTTTCAGATTCTACACAATTGATTTGTATAGTCCATTAATTTTAAATTTTATTTTCGAGTGGCTCTGTGAAAACACAACTTAAATGGATGCTTATAAGTATTTAATCCAATGTACCAATTTCATTTAGAATCTAGGATCCTATATTCTAAATCAAAAATTGGTACATTTGATTAAGCAGTTGCAGATATCCGATTTTTGCATGGGCCACTCGAAAAAATATTTTATAAGTAAAGAACAATGCGAATCATTCGTATAAGATCCGGAAGTGGGCCCCAGATGACGGTGCACAGGTGGTCGAGACTCGAGACCCTCAGAATTAGCGATTAATAAGGGCATCCTCGACTGGAGCTGGACGCAATCCTTTCGCTGCCGCTTTTAATAGTATGATTTTGATAGCATCAAGCTTGAGAGATGGAGTATAGAAATTCTCTGTGATTCAATGACAAAAAAGTACCGACAAACGGGTTACTTAAACCAAAAAGGCTGTCATATTTACAGCTCTCAGGCTGAGATAGAGAGGGAGAAATGGATCCAAAGATTCCAAACGCAGTGGCAAAAGCATTCGTGGAGCACTACTACTCGACATTCGACACAAACCGACAGGGGCTGGGTAACTTCTTCCAGGAGGGTTCGATGTTGAGTATCCAAGGTCAGCAGTTTCAAGGTGCTCAGAACATCGATTGCTTACTCATCGGTCTCCGCAGAACTGTCGTGGCATAGGTTTTGCCTCCATAATCCCTCGACAAACCTTTTCAGAAACATAGGGTGGAAACAGTGGGATCTCCACCACCATGCACAAAGCATATAGAAAATGCCAATCCAAATATACTAATAGAGTTCTTAAATTCCCATCTTCAATCTCTTCCCATAAATCAGGTACAAGATTTTCCAAAAAGTTGAGCATAAACAACCTTAGTGCGATCGACAAGTATCATGCTCAAAACAGCTGCAAGGATGCAAAGTCCAGACATTATCATCAATGTCAAGAAGAAGCATATGACACCATGACATGTTAGTGGTTCATCCCCAACGAAACGGCCTATAAGTATGTATCCAACATCCTTTTGGCGGTAAGGGTGGTGGTGGTGCTTCTCTGCTTCACTGTCATATATACTACTTGCAATCAGACCGGAGAAGACTAAAGAACCAATAGGGCTTGCCAAAGCAAGAAAATTGTACAAAGCTCCAAATTTTTTCAAGCCGAATAGATCAGAGGTAGCGGCTGGGAAAATAGCCCAGTGCGCCCCATAGTCGAGCCCAATTAGTAGTGTGCCGATGTACATTGCCCCAGGCCAACCCATAGCAAGGAAGAAGTGCCCAACTGCCATTATGAGTTGGGAAGCAGCCATGGCCACTGGCCTCGGATAAGCATAGTCCCTAATCAAGAATTTCACAATGGTGAATGAGACATTGCAAAAACAAAGATAACAAATGAAGTTTAATAAGCTTCAACCGAAGAAATGGAAACTTGTAATACCTGACAATAATCTCAGAAAAGTAACCCCCACCAACTCGGCCAAAAAAGTTCCAAATGCTGATCAAGGAAACAAAGATGTGCGTGTTATCATACCCTAAGGATTGCCTCATCTGACCCAAATTATCAATTACTGTCAAACCAGATCCGGCTCCCAAAAGAACTGAGAAAAAGATAAGCCAAAAGTCGGCCTTTATCAAAGCCTGCGTCAAGGTGAAGTCTCCCCCCTATGCGGCCCCTTTCTCTTCATGATCCTCACGGCTTCTTCTGTAGCTGCTTGGGCTAGTCTTACTTGCATTTGGGTGATTTGCTTTTGGCTCTCTAGAGCTGGAAGTAATTCTACTTCCTTACGTTGCTCATCGTCTACCCCGCTAAATAGAACCTCATTTGTATCATGTTTTGATTTGATGGCTTCATGTTTATGTGAATCAGGAAGAAGCGATACTTTTGCTAGATCGCTTGCCTCTGGGAAAAAACTCAACGATATAGGAACCATAACAGGGATTACTAGGAGAATAACTAATCCGACAGTGAAAATTATGATCACAGTATGGCTCAAATCAAATAGATCTTCTAGAAGCATGACCGCCATCAAATATGCATCCAAAAGGAGGCAAACACTATAGATGAACGAGGAACTTGTGCAATCCGATGAGCTGTCTTGTTTTTGACATCCGACAGGCCTGACAATGAACATAAGGGGGATAATCACCATTGCTGGCCCAACTGCAACCATGAAGATGAGTGCAGCGTGATCTGGAGTATGGATCACTGCAAATATCTGGAGTATGGAGGCAAACACTATAGATGAACGAGTAGGATTGCGCCACCTTAACCTGCAAAACCCTTGAGTATTCCCACCAGTCACAGAGCCCCTGCTCTTTGGAAAATTTTGCACGCAGGAGACCAGAGATGCGGTGTTGAAGTACGTTTCACCGTTTGAACCCGCGAATATAAGGATGCACATCTGCATAATGACAATAATTAACAATCCTATGAAGGCATGAGGGTAACTGAGTGTTTCCTTCTCCTTTGAACTAAACACTAGGAATACTGTCTCAAAGCAAAAATGCGAACATTCAATTGACAAACATAAGTGCTGTTAAAAAAAATTGACCAACATGAGCAATCATGGTATAAATGCGTATGTTTCTCTGCATCAAGAGACAAATGCAATACGTATAATTTTTACCACATCTTGTCTACAAAACTATTCTGGCTTAGGAAACTGTTCAGTTTCCGAAGCATAATTGCTTATGCGATTGAGAATAACCTCGAAACTCGAAAGAACAACAGATCGAGGATTCAACAGAAACAAACATTTTCATTAAAGCACATCGAGGTAATATTCTGATCTTGGAAAGGAGGAGGAAGATAACACTTGTATTAAGTGCCAACAGCCGAAAAGGAAAACGGTAAACGCCCTGTTTTAGTGTCCTCTAAAAGTAAATTGGAGAGATTCATAACGACACTTACCATAGGTACAAAAATATGAAGAAAAGAGTAACACAAAAGCAACGACCAATTACAGAATTTAATTCAAGTGTCTGGGCTAGCTTACTCACATTTACTATAATTGAATGGTTTAAATACTCACCGCCCACAACGGCAACGCTGGAGCTCTACCGGTGACGATTAGCCAAACCCCACCGAAGCCAACAAAATTGTGCAAAGCACCAACAAGGAGAGCTCCCCACAAAGGCAAAACCTCACACAAGCTTCCAGCCAAGAACCCAATATTACCCCCAAGGTCTTTAGCCACGCCTAATCTCACAATCTGCTTCTGATTATAGTTCAAAGAGCTTTTTATCACCGGCGAAATACTCCCAAACAAATACCCAGTCCCTGCCCAAGTTTGTATCGACATAGCTGCCACAAAAACCAGCCATCTGTTATTGAAAAATGCCCCAAATCTCTCCCCCAAACGAACCATCATCGGTCAAATTCGAGTCTTGGGTAATTTTTTTCTTGGATGTTGTGGGTATCTTGAAAATTTGCTTTTGCTTTTTCACCTATGTTTCCTTCTTCTTCTTCTTTTTTCTTTTTTAGGCAGAGCCCGAGAATACGTGAGCAGGAAATATAGGTCGGGGAGATGTGATCACAGATACCAATATTGTCTATTTGTAAACAATTGGTGTGTACTCAAATCATTTTCGTAAAGTTAATAGTTGAATTGCTATTTCGGAGACGACGACAAAGGAGAGTGGAGTGACGCAGTCTCTTATGCTCGAAGGACAAGTTGGGGAGAATCAGGATGTAGACTTTCCATTTGCCTTTATTGCAAAGAAAATGGAAAGAAGAAAGAGTCAATTCTTTCCCCATCCCTCCCTCTATTGTTCAGCAACGCCCCCAGAAATAATGACCGGGATACATTTCTCTGTCGCATCTCAAACCACACCCGCTTTTTGGCATTGCATGATTGATAATTGCAAGGTACATAATTTTGTTTTGAAGTACTTGTTATTCCATTACTTATTACGCAGTGTAGTTTGGAGTGTAATGAAGGGGAAAAACTTGGGTGCAAATAGGGTATGGCTAACGTGGTGCCCCAACAAGCATCTCAGCCGTTCAAAAGTATTTTGAATGGTTCAGATTTCTCCCTTCCTCTCTCTCTCTCTCTCCTTTTCCTCTCTCTAAAATTCGGATAGTCCGTAACACTTTTGTATGGCCGAAATACGCACTTAATACCCTCACGTGATACCTAGCCAGCAGACAAGTTTTTCTCGTAATGAAAAGACAAGGCGTGTCTCTAATATTATGATGGCCCGAGACCACCAAGTATTAAAGTGGGTCAAATTATTCATCAATAAAGAAAGAAAAAAAGACACTAATGTGAACCACGGTGTTGTAGATTAAGGTCGAGTTTTCCGTTAGATTTTATGGGATTTCCCATAAAATCAAGCACTTGATAAAATCACTCTCTTTCTCATTAGATAAAATCCAAGTGTGATTAAATCACCACCCAATGCATCATTTACCATTTTGCCATTTCTTTTCTTTAAGGGGCTCCACCATATATGAGTAATAATTGTACTTTCTTTTTGGGGCCAGGGGCAAATCCGTAAATTCATATTATCTCCTTCTCTAATCTACAGTGAATTCATTTTTGCAAATACCTCATTTTATCAAATGAGTTGAATGGATGATAAAATCAAGTGATTTTATCTTTTGAAAAACCCACCCTAATAAGGACGTCGTCGATAGGGGCCGGAAGCAATCCTTTCCCCACACAACTCATACGATTTCATTTGATAGCCACAATAGTCTAAACTCTAAAGACGCCTCCAAATATCTAAAAACTAGCAGTGCACGAGACAAACTTATGAACTGAGGGACTCTGTTGAGCGCAATGTTCGGGAGGCCCTGCCGAGCACAACTCGATCGTTCAAATGTATTTTGAATAGCCCAGATTTTAGGTGTGCGACTGCCGAAGAGTGTTTTGGGTACCCTTCAGCAGTCGCAACCACAAAATCTAGGCCACCCAAAATACATTTGGACGGCCGAGATGTGTTCTGTAGGGCCTACTGATCGTTGCGCTCAACAGAGCCCACAGTAATGTAATTTTACATGTTACCTATAAAGCTAAGTACACCATGTTAGTAATTGAATCAAGTGAGAACTCTCGAAAATGTCAAAAATTCTTGTTCACTACAAAGGTGTAGGGACCGAGCTTGTTTTTTGACAAAAATGGTGCTAAAGCCATTATTTGACCGCTACCAACTCTAGTGCTTGAATCACTGCCATATCTCCCAACTACTGTATTGCTACAAAATAACCCTTTTAGCAAGCCCAAAAATGAGTTGTCTCTTAAAAAATGGTCGGAACCACCGGATATGCTGCAAGTACATAGAAGATCGAAGTCACATGGCTTTAAGTCATACTGGTTGCAAAAACAGCGATTGTATAGGGGTTTCAGGCACTAAAATCATTAACATGCAGTTAATTGCACTTAAGTAAATTTTCAGTTTATTGTAAGTGTATGTGGATACGTATTTTATAAAATACTTTCATTTCCTGCCAACTTTTTCATTCGGTTTTCTACTCAACAACAAAAAAAATTTCCCTGCCAATTTTGGATTTTGACTTTTACAATTTTCATTTTGGGGAGCAAAGGCAAACCATAAAACTAGTCGTTAAAAAAATTTGTTCCATGTCTTGGGTGGTGTCCAGGGCCAGCTCAAGGTTTTTTAGTGTCCTAGGCATGTACTAAAAATGATGCCCTTAACACTTGACAGCTTTTACAGCCGGGAAAAATACAAACGCAATACTAAAAAGACAAAACTATATAAATATAATGTCCCCAAAATACATATCATCTCAAGCATGTATGATTATTACTTAAATATTACTCTTCTCGCATTTCTAGAAGCAAAAGTGTCAGTTAGGCTCGTATAATCCGCCACTTCCACCAAGTCATTTTCAATCGATAATGGATAACCCATTTAATCTTCCGTGTGACAAAGTTGATCGAATGTAAGATTTAATCACCACTGAGGTGGTGGCCTAGTTGGCCAAAGTGAGTGGGATAAGATTCCCCTCCCTCCCTATGCATGAACCTCCCAGGTTCGAATCCCTCACATTCTATTGCTGAGACTTGTGTGGATTTGCAGGGAGGGCCTTTAGTCAACTAGTCGCCTAGGTAGGTCAATGGTGACGGCCTGTCTTATTCGGACAGTAGCTATGGCTCAACCGGACATTCTACAGCGGGTCAAGAACCCCAATGGTCACGCCCATTGAGGGTTGCTACACTGGTCGCCCCTTCCCATCCTTTTGCAGTTCAAAAAAAGAAGGTAAGATTTAATCATTTTCAAGAACAACAAATTTTAAGGGCCATAAAACCAAATTAAACCACTTATTTGTGTTCAAAAGAGCCCTTACCTGGCGTAATACCAGAAATTATTGGGTGTCTTTTTTTTGGCTATTTTTTGGGGGCTCAAGGCCTCAGCCTCTTGGGCCTTGCCCAAGAGCCGGCCATGATGGTGCCCCAACTTCCTTATCCACCACAAATTTTTGTGAGGACTAATACTAAGTGTATAGACACCACACATTTCTTGCTTAAACATTAGTAGTAATATGTTTTTCAACTGATATCATATTTTCTTTTCAAATAAGCAAAAGCATAATAGGTGCCAAACCAACCAAACGGGTTACTTTTGGAGAGAGAGAGAGAGATCTTCTCCCATTCACAGTGAAACAAGCAGCGAGAAATGGATCCAAACGCAGTGGCAAAGGCATTCGTGGAGCACTACTACTTGACATTCGACACGAACAGACAGGGGATAGGTAACTTGTTCCAGGATGGATCGTTGTTGAGCTTTGAAGGTCAGCAGTTCCATGGGGCTTAGAACATCACGGCTAAGTTAGCCAATCTCCCGTTCCAACACAGCATCACCACCGTTGATGGCAACATGCTTGTTTTCGCCAGCACCTTGCACAAAGCATATAGAAAATGCCTATCCAAATATAATAGAGTTCTTAGATTCCAATCTTCAATCTCTTCCCAAAAATCAGGTACAAGATTTTCCATAAAGCTGAGCATAAACAACCTTAGTGCGATAGACAAGTATCATGCTTAAAACAAATGCAATGATGCAAAGTCCGGACATTATCATCAATGTCAAGAAGAAGCATACGGCACCATCACATTTTAGTGGTTCAACCCCAGCGAAACTGCCTATAAATATGGTTCCAAGATCATTTTGGCGGTAAGGGTGGTGGTGTTGCTTCTCTGCTTCAGTATCATAGATACTACTCGCAATCAGACTGGAGAAGACTAAAGAACCAGTAGGGGTTGCCAAAGCAAGAAAATTGTACAAAGTACCAAATTTTTTCAAGCCAAATAGATCAGAGGCCACGGCTGGGAAAACAGCCCAGTGCGCCCCATAGCTGAGCCCAATTAGTAGTGTGCCGATGTACATTGCCCCGGGCCAACCCATAGCAAGGAAGAAGTGCCCAACTGCCATTATGAGTTGGGAAGCAGCCATGACCACTGGTCTCGGATAAGCATAGTCCCTAATCAAGAATTCCACAATGGTGAATGAGACATTGCTAAACCAAAGATAACAAATGAAGTTTAATAAGATTTAAGGGAAGAAATGGAAACTTGTAATACCTGACAATAGTCTCAGAAAAGTAACCCCCACCAACTCAGCCAAGAAAGTTCCAAATGCTAATCGAGGGAACAAATATATGCGTATTATCATACCCTAAGGATTGGCTCATCTGACCCAAATTATCAATTACTGTCAAACCAGATCCGGCGCCCAAAAGAAGTGAAAAAAAGATAAACCAAAAGTCGGCCTTTATCAAAGCCTGCGTCAATGTGAAGTCCTCCCCCCCTATGCGGCCCCTTTCTCTTCCTGATCCTCACGACTCCTTCTGCAGCTGCTTGGGCTAGTCTTACTTGCATTTGGGTGTTTTGGCTTTCTAAAGCTAGAATCAAATCTACTTCCTTGCGTAGCTCATCTTCTACCTCGCTAAATAGAACCTTGTTTCTATCATGTTCAGATTTGTTGGCTTCATGTTTATTTGAATCAGGAAGAAGCGATACTTCTACTGGATCGCTTGCCTCTGGGAAAAAACTCAACGACATAGGAATCATAACGGGGACTATTAGGAGAATAACTAATCCGACGGTGAAAATTATGATCACAGTGTGGCTCAAATCAAATAGATCTTCTAGAAGCATGACCGCCATCAAATATGCAGCCAAAAGGAGGCAAACACTATAGATGAAAGTGGAACTTGTGCTATCCGATGATCTGTCTTGTTTTTGACATCCGACAGGCCTGACAATGAACATAAGGGGGATAATCACCATTGCTGGCCCAACTGCAACCATGAAGATGAGTGCAGCGTGGTCTGGAGTATGGATCACTGCAAATATCTGAGTTAGGATTGCGCCACTTAAACCTACAAAACCTTTGAGTATTCCCACCACCGAGCCCCTGCTCTTTGGAAAGTTTTGCACGCAGGACACCAGAGATGCGGTGTTGAAGTAGGTTTCACCGTTTGAACCCACGAATATAAGGGTGCACATCTGCACAATGAGAATAATTAAAAGGCATGAGGGTAACTGAGTGTTTTCTTCTCCGTTGAACCAAAAACCAAGAAAACTATCTCAAAGCAAAAGTGTGAGCATTCAGTTTACCAACATAAGCAGTCATGGTATAAATGCATATGTTTCTCTGCATCAAGCGACAAATGCATTACGTACTATAATTTTTACCACATCTTGTCTACAAAACTATTCAGGCTTAATGCAATGGAAACTGTTCCTTTTCCGAAGCACAATTGCTTGTGCAATTGAGAATAACCTCGAAAGAACAACAGATCGAGGATTCAACGGAAACAAACATTTTTCGTTAAAGCACATCGAGGTAATATTCTGATCGTGGAAAGGAAGAAGATAACACTTGTATTAAGTGCCAACAGCCGAAAAGGAAAACGGAAAACGCCCTGTTTTTGTGTCCTCTTAACAGTAAATATGAGAGATTCATAAAGACACTTAGCCTAAGCACAAAAATATGAAGAAAAAAGAGAGACACAAAATAACGACCAATTACAAATTTAAATGCCTTTGCATCCCATTGCACAGTAAGAATATCCTTCCAAGTTTCAGAAGAAGACCCAATTTAGGGAGTTTCTTTCATAACCAGATTCGATTCAAATAGTTGGCATAACTGTTGTGCTTTCCGGGTCACCCACGCACACAAAACGCACACAAGAATATTGAGGAAAACTCTGTCGTATATATTCACAATACATACACATGAAAAACCTCTCTGGGGAGCGTTAACCGGCTACCACTCCGGTCGGGGAGAGCCACAACCGGCTCCCCCCTCTAATACTCACAGCCTGTCTCACTCACATTGTGCTACCACACCCTCAATAAAGGAGACAAACACAAGTATTTATAGACCTAGGGTATTACACAAGAAACCCTAGCGAACCTTGGGCCAAACCCTCTTCGGCCCACACGGGGTGGACCCAACAATCACCCCATCCACACCGAGTGGGTAAAAGTAGTCCCAGCAGCGTCCCCATGTTACCATCTCCAATCTGCTACAACCAGCAAGCGCCTGTTACAAACTCCAAACAAACCCTTGAATGAAAGTATCCATGCAAGCTAGTCTCTCCGCAGCCGATCAGAGAATCTGAGTACCGCACCCCCTCAACTAGGATGCCTCCACTCGCACACCTCCTGCCAAGGTGTCGGCGCCCCCCACCGGAGTGCATGCACCCCCCACCCCCTACCGGGGTGCACGCAGCTATGTCGAGCCGCGCTCCGCCACACTAGCATCCAGGCCAGTCAAGAGAATGCAGCGCCACCCTCTGCCCACACCAGAGGCACTTCCCCAAATGATCTCACACATCATCTGTGAAGGGCTGACTCCTTCTCTGACATCCGCAACCCCCCAGGATGCGTGCACCCCCCCCCCCCCTCCCCACCCACCGGGGTGCCGTCCAATCCTGCTAGATATCTGTGGCTCCGATTGACCCAGACTGCCTCCGATCACTGTTGACCAACCCCGATCTGTCAATCTAACAAGCGCATGTTGCAAACTCCAACCGAGCTTCTCCACACCCCACCCGGGTACACCACTCGATTGAATGTCTCCTTGATTGCTAGCATCTCCGACTGATCCACACGGCTTCATCACCGCCACAGCTTCATTGCCGCGAATCCACAATCACCCGATTGCTCCGGTCAACCTCCGATCACTGCAAGTCTGTCCAATACTCCTGGGTGTGTAGCAATCCAACTCTGCTCGCCTATTCCGTCACCTATTCGCCACTCCTGCCACTCTCCGTCATCTCTCCCGGGTCTCAACCTGCCTCCTGGTTCATTCACGTTCCATCCCCGGCTCTCCCAGCACCCCCTGGACCTCCACCGAAACTCCCATTGGTTGCCTCTGACTCAACAACATCCCCCCCCCCGATTGACCTGACCGCGTCGGATCCTCCTCAATCTCTCTGGATGTGTCTAGGACCGCAAAAACAGCTCGAATCACCCAAATCCAAGCCCACCAATGTATCCGGAACTATCCAATTAGCTAGGAATAAGCCCCTCACAACCCAAAACGCCTCCAAACGTCCAAATCCAGCTCAATCAAGCAATATCACATTATTCAGAGCCTCTACACGAAAAACAGAGCACGTGGTTGTATCCGGAACGAAAAACCGAGATGGGAACCAGTCTGAACCGGCCGTGAACAGGCCAAAATCGGCCTGAACCGGCCAAAAAACCCTCTCTGGATCGTCCGCGAGCCATCACCGGTCTACCCGGTCTGAACCGCCCAAAAACCGGCCGGTTTCCTCCAAAAAAAATCGAAACTTGAACCGACACACCCTTGAACCGGCGGTCTGACCCCTTGAACCCGGTCTCTAAACCCTCTGACCCTTTTGACGCGGAACCCTGACCCTTTTGAACCCTTTGAACCTTATGACACGGACCTTTTGACCCATTTGAACCCTCGGTCTGACCCCTTGCTGATGTGGCAACCACGTCGTCGTTGACCGGATGATGTGGCGTTGACCTCTGACGTGGCATCCTCCGTGGCACCTGAGCCAGCGCCTGACTCATCGCCATCTAGCTCTGACTTGCGTGTGCGGCTCACGCCGCGAGTGGATCTGACGCGCCGGCATTCTGGCCGCGCGTGCAAGCACGTCCGGCGTCCTCTGGCGACCGGTCTTCTTCCACCGTGATCGTCGCCTCCGTCCGAACACACCCCAGTGCTCAAACCCTCCATACGATCATGTTTTCCGAGATCACACCTCAACATACCGTCCGCCTCCAACCGCCTCCGCCCACCGCCATTCACATCGCTTTTCCGACCTACTCGGGTGACGAAACCTGACCCCAAGCTCTCCATTGGACTCGTCTCATCAAGACGAACAAAACCCTACGAGCGAGAACTCCGACTGACTTAGTTTTCTTTTCCCTTCTTGAATCCGTACGCTTCTAGTGTGAATCCGGCGACCTCTCGCTCCACCTGAGCTCTGATACCAGTTTGTTGTGCTTTCCGGGTCACCCACGCACACAAAACGCACACAAGAATATTGAGGAAAACTCCGTCGTATATATTCACAATACATACACATGAAAAACCTCTCCGGGGAGCGATAACCGGCTCCCACTCCGGTCGGGGAGAGCCACAACCGGCTCCCCCCCTCTAATACTCACAGCCTGTCCCGCTCACATTGTGCTACCACACCCTCAATAAAGGAGACAAACACAAGTATTTATAGACCTAGGGTATTACACAGGAAACCCTAGCGAACCTTGGGCCAAACCCTCTTCGGCCCACACGGGGTGGACCCAACAATAACTCCAAAGTTTATTTTATTTTTTGTTTAGAAGGCAGGGGTCAGGATGTCCGGGCCAGCTTGTAAGCACCTCGACTAGATCCCCTCCTAATCTGGTCAGAGGTCGGCCATCCAAACCGGGACTAAGAAATTCATAAGAAAAGTTTTTGCGGTCTAGCCCCAAGAAGTTGCCAAGTTTTGAACTCAAATTTGCTATTCCAAAATAGCAGCAACAAATCCAAATCCTAATACAATCTAACGAAATGAAAAGCCTAAATCAGGAAACGAGAATGAAAGAAAGACCAAAAAGGCTGTTCAATCAAAAGAATCACAGCAATTGGACACCCGAGCCAAATAAAAAAGACATTTTTTTTTAGATAATTCAAGTGTCTAAGCCAACTTACGCACACTTGCTATAGTTGAATGGTTTAAATACTCACCACCCACAATGGCAATGGTGGAGCTCGGCCGGTGACGATAAGCCGAACCCAACCATACCCAACAAAATTGTGCAAAGCACCAATAAAGAGAGCTCCCCACAAAGGCAAAACCTCACACAAGCTTCCAGCCAAGAACCCAATACAACCCCAAGGTCTTTAGCCACGCCTAATCTCGCAATCTGCTTCTGATTATAGTTCAAAGAGCTTTTTATCACAGGCGAAATACTCCCAAACAAATACCCAGTCCCTGCCCAAGTTTGTATCCACATAGCTGCCACAAAAACCAGCCATCTGTTATTGAAAAACGCCCCAAATCTGTCCGCCAAACGAACCATCATCAGTCAAATTCGAGAAATGCTACGGTACACACACCCCCAAAATTATTCCATATGAGATTTTGTGACTCAAAATATGAGATTTTATGGCTAAAGATATGAAAGGGCGTACCGTATGCACCCTCATACGGGTAGTCAGAAAATCTCATATAAGTCCACAAAATCTCATATTCAAGTCCA
Source organism: Gaultheria prostrata (assembly GCA_036023075.1). Classification (NCBI taxonomy): domain Eukaryota; kingdom Viridiplantae; phylum Streptophyta; class Magnoliopsida; order Ericales; family Ericaceae; genus Gaultheria; species Gaultheria prostrata. The sequence continues at coordinate 188 of JAXBDA010000222.1, read as the reverse complement.
CAAAATCTCATATGGTCAAATATGAGATTTAGTGGCACAAATATGAGACATGTCACATCAGTCAGAAAATCTCATATGACTTGTTACAAAATCTCATAATCTCATATTTGTGCCACAAAATCTCATATGGATCAAATATGAGATTTAGTGGCACAAATATGAGATTTAGTGGCACAAATATGAGACAT